>JAATLQ010037095.1:0-47594 GCA_013421005.1 Heliconius erato x Heliconius himera | reverse complement strand
AAAAAGGTATACCCAGCCCCAGCTATACTGAAAAAGAGAACTATGCTGGACATTCTGTAAAGAAAAACTGGCCGATCGTCAGACAACCAATACCAGAAGTTATGCTGGACTATGTAGGGCACCTACCCGGTTATGTAGGCGCAAAATTTGCGTCTAAATATAGACATCCGACATGTTCCTCACGGTGCCACACCATGTGCGTAAAATGTAACATGTATCCTATGTATTTTGAAAAATAAATGCTTCGAAAGTTATCTCACTAAGAAGAACTTTAGTCCTCATTGAAATCTTAGGTACACATATGTGTAACCATGTTCTTTTTAATTTCCAGTTGAATAAAAAAAATAAAAAAAATTATGTGTGTTATTTTAACCCAAATGAACTCAAAAAACTCATAAAATATATAATTACACTTTTTTTTCGAGCCCAGATCTCAAGAGGTTAAGAGTTAATAAAGTAGCATCAGAGAAACTTAATCGAATTCAATATAAATATCTCCGAATCATTCTTGGTGCAATGAGTTCCTCCTCTTCCTAGCCGCCATTAATACCTCTCCGATAGATTTGTTGGAAAAATGACAAACCCTTACCATATTTAGTTAATAGTTTCCGTAAATTCAACGATCTTCCTCACCTTTTTTCCTGCTCTCCACCACCAACCACCTTTCCACCGTACAAGGCTTTGGTTCATTCTCCTTGAAATATAATAGGAAATCAAAACCAAAACCATTGACCAAAGGAAATCCTCATGTACATCCTGGCACAAAAATATCTGATAAAGCTTTAGATATTAATCTTAACAATTACATAAGTTAAATTATCGTAATATATACCTAACACTACTAAGCGCGACGTTGAGTTCTGCCATTCAATGCCAAGCAAAGCCTCCAGAATTCGGGAGAAAGTGTGGAACGGAGTGTCTTAACACTAGGTTCTCTCTGCCTACCCTGCTGTGTGCGGTATACAGCATGAAGCTGATTTATTTTATGTACCTAACACATTTTAAGTCAGTGACGTCGCGACAAGTGTTTTTTTTTTTTGGAATTTTAATTAACAGTTCAAGATTTTACGTTGCATTGTTAATTTTATTTGGATACCTCTTTCAATTTAATCTTATTTAAGAATTCTTATTTTATTGAATATTTGGCTTCGGTTAATTTTCTTTTGGAATTTGGAATTTTAAATATATTTTTTCCGTTATAGCAACTCATATAGCCTAATAATTCACGGTGACATTCCTTCCTTTGGCAGAATGTTTTATTACTAAGCAATAACTATGTCCAAAGTAAAAGTATTTACAATTCGAGGAAAATAGGAATTCTTTCAGTAAAGTTGAAGAATATTTATTTCATTTCGTTCTTGTTGTACTAAATTTATATTAGTATTCTTCCATAGTTACATTTAGTATATTGTAGTCATCACATATTTTTCTTATATCTTCTATATCTTCAATAGTAATATTATAAAGCTAAATCGTTTGTTTGATTGGACACGTAAACCTCAGGTCCTGATTTAGACTGTTTTTTTTTGTATTGAATCGTATTTTATCGAAGGAGGGTAGTCTGTACGAGATAATGTTAACTGTTTCGACATAACCAACTGTACTTGTGGTCAACGTCACCTCAGCCAGTATCGTACGTAGGTCATACACAATTCTTGGCTATTCCATTAGATAACATAGGTAAGGCCGCAATTGAAGATAGAATTATATTAAAAGAGTGGAAAATGTATATCGGTACATTAAACATTTTTTTACGATAACATATCTATTTAAATACGAAGTGTATTTACTGCGTATTTGTTTGATTCTTGCTTCATGTACATTTTCAGAGATCAAAATAAATAACATACTAAAGTATTAAAAGAAATTTAAACCATTTATAATCTATACTAATATAATAAAGCGGAAGAGTTTGTTTTTTTTTGTTAATTAAACGCTAAGATCTCTGGATCTACTGGTCCGATATACTTATTTTTGGTTTTGTTTGAAAGCTACGTTAAGTGCTATATAATATTATGGTCTAAGTCTTAGTTAATATTAAATAACGAAATAATAATAATAATGAACGCCATTGAATTGCTTTTCCTGCGGGGGCGCCATTGTCGCCGATTTCGTCCTCGCAAGCAGTTAATTATATAATTGATATTGATTATCTTATGTCAAATGCAGCATAATAAAATAATTATTAGTGGTATGCGGGCGAAGCCGCGAGTGGGTGGCTAGTGCCCTTTTATTATGTTGACGCCATCTTGTTAGCGACAGGACAAGAGTCTAAGTCCAAGGTCCAAGTAGGTTTCTAGTTAAAGGGGCATTTTCAAGATACGCATCACTTAGCGATACTGGCTTTTATATGATATTAATATTCCCGATATAAAGCATAAGTATTTTTGGCTTTCTCTTTTTTTAAGAAATATATATTCTTTTGTAACCATAATATATGGCAGTAGTAGTCAATTTGAATTTCACATTTGTTTGTAACCATACTTCTATTGCTTTCGGTTTTTACCTTTGGGTAGGAGTATATTAATTATTTTAGTATAGTGAAATAAATAAATGTATTTGTTTTATAATATTAGAGATATTTTTTTTGTCTATGATATTTTTGAGGCCAGTCGTGACGTATGCCCATACGATCGAACTCACAACCAGTCGATTACAGAGTGTGACTGTAATCGGCTGGTTGTGGGTTCGATCCCCAGTCGAGGAGATAAAATATTTACTTACATTCATATTTTCATTTCTTCGCTCTGGTGACAAGGCAAAGCGCGGCGTTAGTTTCCGCCACTCAACACGCAATGCCCGCAGAACTTGGCGGAAAGTGGGGAACGGTGTGTCTTAACACTAGGTTCCCTCTGCCTATCCTGCTGTGTGCGGGATACAACGTGAAGATAATTAACATTATGTACTACTGTTATTCATTATTTTCTTTTTCATAATAAAGATAGTACCTACATGAGGCTGTCATGACGCAGGGATACAAGCGTTTGACTGTAAGTGCGACGGTTGTGCGTTCGATTCCCACTCGAGGTTATGAAATATCCAATATTTTCAGTTCATCGCTTTGGTAACGAGGCAAGTTTTGAAAACGCAATGCCTAGAGAATTTGGCGAAAAGTAGTGTCTTAATGAGGAACGAAGTGTCTTAACATTATGTTCCTAGGTTGCCTCTGCCTACACTGATATTAGCGGGATGCCACGTGAAACTAACAAAAAATAATTACTCTCCAGAGAGCGTATCGAGATCACATCCATTGCATTTCCAGTCAAACGCTTTTTACTGCGCCACGGAGTCACGATGTAATCAGTGTAATTTAATATGATTATACTGTTAGATGTGGTATTTACTGTTAGTCAACCACACAGTGCATCCTATAGTGGGGTTAATTAATTAAATAATTCATTTTAAATAGGTAATCAGGAAAACAAGTTTCATCCCTTCATTTTATACTAATGTAATATATTCTGGTTTCATATAATGTTTTGTATTGTATATTAAACTGTATTTGCAGTTTGAATGCACATGATGAAAACTGTTCCCCACTTTTCGCCAAGTTCTAGAGCCATTGCGTGTTGAGTGGCGGAAATCAACACCGCGCGTTGCCTCGACACCAGAGCGAAGAAATTAAAATATAAATGTAAATAGATATTTCATTTCCTCGAGCGGGGATCGAACCCACAACCAGTCGACTTTACACACTTTGTGCTCCTGCGCCATGACTGGCCTCAATACGTATGATTTACCATATTATATGTAAAATATCCTATATTAAAAATTTTTATATTGCATGATTCTGAACGAAATAAAACAATATTTCAATACATTCAGTAAGACTTTATTTTAATTCATTAAGTTGAATACATGTAACAGCTGTGCGCTCGTGCAAAAAGACATTTTAATAAAATACTTTTCAAAACCAATTACAAAATAACAGCCAGACTTCAGACACGATAGTAATGCTATAATAAAGGTTCGAAAATTTTCAGTCGTAACATCTAAGAAATAGTCGATTTTACCCCGATTTCTCTATATACATATGTAGGCTTAAGAGTCACAGCTCAACGAGATCGAGATAAATTTCCGCTTATTCCTTCTACGAAATAATGATTAAAAACATAATTAATAATTTTATGTATCAATTTATTTAACAATGATCTGTGTAATGTAACTATTACTTAATTTTTACCCGTGAGAAGGCATGTCCCAAAAATTTCCATGAGTAGGGGCGCGGTGGTGTCGGCACTGATTCTCTTTTGATTTATTAGAAAGATACTCTACATTTGAATTTGCAGGAGAATACTCTTTGCATTATCTTTCAAAAAGTTAGGAAGTTATAGAGAATTTTGTATTGTTTTATTACTAAATCAAAACCTTTCCTGGATCAATAATCTAGGATAGTTTTTGATTCAGCAAAATGTCCATGCGCGCGTTTTCACGGGTTAAACAAATTTGGTGACTGCAAAGAAATAAGCGGAGTTTCGACCATTAAAAAATGATTTATTGTCGTATAGACATATATGAATATATCAAAATTCAATGAAAGTACGAAAATATACAAAGGTCGTTTCTTTAGAACCATCTGTCTATAATAGGACTTCAGGGAATCACAAGTAGGTCATTTACGAATACCATAAGACAAAATTACAACTTTAAAGCTGCTGTGTTAATATTGTAGGGTTTTGGAATAAATTATGTTATATAATTCGGTTCTTCTAATGTTAGAGGCGAGTTGATGCAAATGTGGACAGATGGCTTTTAGTCCTTACGGATATGTTTTATGATGACGGAAATATGTCGACGTTCTCATATAATTAAATAGTAAATTCAATTATTTTATTTAATTATTTTGTTTTATTATACACAAAAAATTGTGATTTAAATTTATAGTAATAGGAAATAACCAAAAATTTGCACTCAGTTTTAAAATTATTCTTAATCTATCAGCAGCATCATAAATACATCGACATATTTGTTGAAAACGTAATATTTCGTACTCAATGTTATATTGAAAGATTAAATTTTATATTAATTTTGGCACATCTTGTTCATCACAAAGTTTCTTTGGTATCACTAACTGACTTATTATCATAAAGAAAGGGAAACAAATTAAAAAATACAACATAAATTGTTAAAATCAGAATACGTTATGCACAGTTGCTAATACAGAAATCTACACAGCAATATAATCTACTTACATATATGACTGTATTAATAGAGGCCATTACTATAAAGCTGTTGTTAGTAACAATATTGTATGGAAATATTGAACACAATACACTATGGTATTTAATTACTGACGGCAATTTAGCTCCGGCTACAAATCAGAGTTATCAAAATAATGTTATTATCTCTAGACAATATGATAATAATTGTTTATAATAAATATACTAAAATGAGCATTACAAACTGGTTCAAATTATTCTGTGGCCTCTAATAATAATAAAAAAATCACCTATTATTCATACAAGCGAGGAAATAAGGGAGAAGAACAAATCACACAGTACAATGGCGTCCGTATGGCACTCAATTCCTTTACAACGTTCCTTTTGTTTGTCATCGATGAATCCTTGTTAAAAATATTATTTATTATATTGGTTAACATTTTTAAAAATTTATTAGCTAACTACGTTCCTAAACCATAACATATGATTTAATCAAATGTATAAATAAAATTATATTCCTTAATTCCCCATTAATTTTAATTTAGTTAATGTAATCCATTAGTTCTTCCAATTTCGTAAATTTAGTATTAAAAAAAAACACTTCAGTTCCATTTGTGAAATAATAATATTTTAATTCGGTTTTAGTAAATTCAATACAACTTACATATTCGTTCACAACGGGGCCATTTTTGGATGATGATATAGTTAAGAAGGACGATATTTGACGCCGAGAGTAATTACATAGAAGTTGAAGAAAACAGTGCTTTACGACAGTGAATACCTATCATGCGTCTACTACACTGATATACATTTATTTCAGATTCTAATGGTTACATGCGATTAAGTATTGAATTAATTATGTCTCATTCTATAACTTTCTTTTTAAAAGTAATCAAAATAAAAATTTAAACTATCTTTTTTATCTTTTAATATGAGATCAACCTGATACGTATGAAAAAAAAAAGATCCCAAACTAAATTCTAGAAAAACGAAAGGATAAAATCTTTTCCAGAATGTTTTAAAGTAGTATAGGATAGGTTTGATGTGGAAAAGTTAAAGAATGAGATACTTTTTATCGCTCCCCAAACTATCCTCACCCGAGACGCTCTTTAGTGAGTTTGTTAAGTCTCTCCCGATGACAAATCTTTTTGAAAACTTAATCTACAGACCGATATTTGGATAAAACATCAATGGAATACATTTAATATTGGAATTATACATCAATTGAAACTAGTGTATTTAATTTTATTATTCATATATCTGTTAAATAATTGTTTCACAGCCACAATGATCTAAAATATTTCGTATATATGCTTGCGGTATTGCTACTTGAATTAGTTGACAGATATAATGATGCAATTAGAATAAGAAGACATCGGGTTAAGCGCAAGGTAAAATTTTAATAAACCTATTCTATAAAGGCCCAAACAAATTTCAGTACTTATTTTGTTGAAATCTTCAAATTATTATTTCGGCTACATGATTTTCTAGAAAAAGAATTGGTGAATTTAGAACAAATTTAGTCATATAACCCGATGTCTATTAAATTTGTTGTGGTGTTCTCTTAGACAACGTCGGTATAGAAGGCGTTGCTCGTGCAGTTTCCGTTATCGTTGGGAGAATCAGGATGTTCTTCAGGCTCAGCTCCGTTGGTCCGTAGATCATCTCTTACCTATAGTAATCATTATTATTATTACACTAAAATTATAGTTATATTTATAAATATGAAAATAAAAACTCAAAAGGCTCAAAATCTTCCGGACTGTAGGCCGAAAAGACGCCATCGTGATTATTACTATCTATATATATAAAAGGACTTGTGCTGACTGACTGAGGTAAGACGCACGCAGAGCCGTAACCGCTGTGCGTAGAAACGTGACATTTGGACAAATGTTTATTTTCATAATCTAGACATCCATTAAGAAGGGATTTTGAAAAATTTTAACCCTAAAGGGATGAAATAGGGGTTGAATGTTTGTATGGAATTTTCTTTAAATTGGCACCGATTTTTATAAAATTTGAAATTCAGACTCTTAAAAACATTTCATTGAACACGTGTTTCATGGTTTTGTAGAATTCACCCCCTAAGGCTGCAAATAAGGGGTTGAAAGTTTGTATGGAAAAATATTTAAATCACCAACGTTTTTTATAAAAAAAAATATTCAGACTGTTAAAAATATTTTAATGAATACGTGTTTCGTGTTTTTTTTAGAATTCACCCCTAAGTGTCCAAATAAGCGGACGAAGCCGCGCGCGCCCACTAGTTTCTTATAAATGTATTGATAAATACAATATTCAATTCAATCAATTAAGTACACTTTTAAAATAATATGAACCTAAAGTTTCAAAATTTAGCAAAAGAAATACGAGTGCATTATCTTCTGTTTTGTTTTACCTTTTCAACTTGTCGCATAACTCGGAGCATGTTCAGTCCAGCCAGGTTCTTCAGTTCCTGCACGCTCCACTGTCCGCTCCGTAATAGTTCAGCAAATAGTTCAGGGTATTTCGAGACATCTTCTAAGCCACGAGGAACTCTGTAATTGACATTATTAGCTCAAACGTTCTGGTGTCTCTTCTCTTGTAAATGGAAGTTACAGTAAGTTATTATTTCATATATTTTTTTGTTAACTATATTTTAGTTTTACACACTATTCTTTTTAATATAATAATGCACATATATATAGACAGTATGAAAAAAATATTTATAATATTTAAATCCACATTATTTCAACCATTAATCATAAAACTAAATTTATATAACTAGCTTTTACTCGCGGTTTCGCCCCCAAGTTCAAATAAAAGTAAATAAATAAAATCAAATAAAAGTAACTAATACATCTATTCTAAATATCCCAAGTAATTCTAACCCCATATACGAACGGTTACGGTTACTTCGAAATTATGTAATACAACCTTGAAATAAAATATCCAACACAAAACATTGATTAGATCACCCAAAAAAAAAATTCAGCTTACAATATTAGCATACCAGTAAAGATTTTGCCAGTGATTAAACATGATGCACAAATTGCTGGAGATAGACGGAGTCTAAGGCTTGATTGGGTTTAGGTAAATACTGTACTGTGCACGAGAATTTTTTGTGAGAATTTGCTTGCCAACTTGCCACGTTCTATTTACTTAGATTTTGTTTTGCAATGCTAGTGTGAAGTAGTCAAAGGACCACTTTTCGTTTTTCTTTTTTCGTCGTCGTTTATATAAGATTACAGTATTTTTTCAATAATATTTAGGTACCTGTTAACTCCATCGAAATCCCCACCGATACCGACGTAATCAGCACCAATCATCCTCTTCAGGTAATGGAAATGTTCTAAAAAAAAACAATTTTACTTAAATAGAAGGACTATTCTTATTTTATATTTTAGCTTCGCACCGTGCCTCGCTTATAGCAGGGTATACAGAGGGAACCTAATGTTAAAATACTCCATTCCCCACTTGCATTTGGTGTTTCGTTGTAAGTTATGGTAAAGAGTTCTCAAATTAAATTTTATAGCGGCTCCGTGCCTGGCTGCAAACGCTGTAAACGCGACAGATGGGGGCTCGATTCCCACCCGGGACATAGATATTTTCTTTTCCTAAACCCGGTAGTAACATGCTATGTCTCGCAGCCTACCTTGCTATACGGATATAAGCCTGATATAAGAGTGTTTTAATTGTAATACTTTTGTTTTCCCCATTTGTTTTTTAAAACACTCCTAAGTATAGAAAAAGCGATAATTAACAAAAAATAAACATTAATCTAAGCCCTCCTTAAAGTCTCGTACGCTTAAGTTAGTGCAAGCTCAACAATAAATATAGATACGGTTATTAAGGCGGAAAAAATAAGCAATTTTTATCCTTTTCTAAAACTAAAAACTAAATATATATATAACTAGCAAATATATATATATAATATGGAAAAAATATTTGTAATTTAATGTATTAAAAAATTATTGTTATCTTTTATCACAGAGTATGCACATTTTTTACGTTACATAAAAACTTTGATGTTAGTTTTACTCTTCCCAAATATAAGCACAGTTGAACATTCTCTTTTGCTATTATAAACTTTTTTCATAAATCAAATACATACATATACCTAAGAATTCCACAATGATATTAGGCATACCAACTATTACTTAAGTTATTATAGTTATTAGTTTTTATAACAGCTTCACGTATATTTTCCTCACATACCAAGGAAGGCAAGGACAAGACACACTGTTCCTCGTTTTTTACAGAAATTTCTCCGTTTTTAGGGTTCCGTAACTCGAAAGAAAAAATGGAATCCTTATAAGATCACTTTGTTTTTCGTCTGTCCGTCAGTTAAGACACTTTTTTTTCAGGAATGCGAGGTAATATGAAGCTGAAATTTGTATCAAATATTTAAATCTATAGTCCCTTGGAGCTGAGAAAAAATCAAACTTGTAAGCCAACGCAATCAAAAGATACAGCCGTTTATGCAGTGAGTTTCTGCAAGTTTTCGAATCTTGCAAGGGAGTGAAAACTTACAGAGTACTTCCCATGAACTCAGAATCTTGAAATTTGCTACTAAAGCAACGTTTTTAAAGCATAGATACAGGAAAAATTGCGAAAGCCGTAAATTTATAGTTATATGGTTTAATAAAAGCATTTTTAATAACGATACGTGAGTCCGTCTCGCATTTTACCGGTTTTTTAGACCTAGCGTTTTAGATGACGAAATTGAACTCGTTTCATTGAAATAAATATAATTCACACCAGCAATTGAGGATCGAACCCACAACATCCCCACGCCACGTGCCACAATGGCCACTTTGTATATCAATAAACATTAACCCACTGTCACATGTCATGTCTGGCCAAATAATCGAACGGTGACAACTAGCACATTTGAGGCTGTACGATATTGATACGGTGATCCCTTACTTATCTGGATAAACTTAGAATTGAAATACTATAATTATTTTGTTCTGAGACCTCTTAATGTAATACAAATGTAGAATAAAAAAAATCATCGAGGTAGTGGCCCATTTGGAATCTACAGCCATTGGGATTACAATCAAACACCGTGCCGGAACAATGGATTCAAAATAAAATAAAATCAGCTTCACGCTGTATCCCGCACACAGCAGGGTAGGCCTAGTGTTATGACACTCTGTTCCTCACTTTCTGCCGAATTCTGGAGGCATTGCGTGTTGAGTGGCAAAACTCAACGCCGCGCTTAACCTCGACACCAGAGCGAAGAAATGGCAATATAAATTTAAGTAAATATTTCATCTCCTCGAGTGGGGATCGAACCCACAACCACTCGATTTTACAGTCACACCTCGTGCCGCTGCGCCACGACTGGCCTCAGTTTGATTCAATATAATACGGCTCATGGCTTAAAAAGAATTTCAATATAACTTGGATAAAGTTCAAATTGATGAATTATTGGTAACATTACCTGCAACATCAGATAAGGTAGCGTTCGGAGCACATTTCACGAAGTCTGGGAAGAAGTTCACCATGATAAGACCACCATTTTCTTTCTGTTGAGCAATTATCAAAATTTTAATATAATATTTTATCATTAAACTTTTGTTAGAAATAAATAAAAGATATATTATGTATCACAAAATCAAGACATTAGAGAAAAATGAGATATGTATATAATAAAATAATACATTAGATATTAAAATTTGTGAATCATATTATTTAATTATGGTAAAATTATGTATTCGAATGAGGTATTCATATGATAATTTTGAAGAATTTGGCGATGAATGTAGAATCTATTAGCATAAAATACAATGACTAAGCAGCACTCGCTCTAGATTTGCTCTAGATTCTTGTATTTCGATGCTACTGTAAATTGTAAGTCTTGTACTTTTTATTTTTATCACCTAACTTTTGTCCTGTATTGCGGAATTCTGGTGGTTCAACAAAAATTTATTGTGTCAATTTTCCTATGGTAAATATTCGGTAACAAACAAACTGTATGGAGACGAATGTATAAATAAACGTTTGTTTCTTTCAGTTGTGATTGGGTTAACTAATTGTTCTATCAAAATGTCACCCGTATACCTATAACCATTAAAAAGTATGTTAAAATATTATAAAAAAGACCTTAGCTTTGTTCAAAGGTCAGTTGTACAAAAATAAAAATAATCATTTTACAAAAAAAAAAAAGTTTTTACTTTTTAGTTTTCTCTTAATCTTCTCACATCTATTAAACATCATACAATCTAGACATGTCTTTCTTTCTTGGTTCAGAAGTCTCTTCGGCCATCTTTTGGCTCCACCTCCAGTCTTTAGAGTTTTTTTTTAAATTATTTTGATTCCCTTATTAAGTGGAATGTGCAAAAATCCGCTATTTTGTTACGGTTATTTTAAATAAACAACAAAGTTAGTTATAAATAATTTCATTGTTATCAGAACTGAAACCATGACCCAAATTTCGATCGGATACTGAGAAGTGCATCAAATTAAGCTTACGAGATTTCACATACACTAATTAATACGGCAAGTTAAATAAAAACTTGTAAATATATTTCTATATATCTAGTCTCATTTTAATGATACGGATTGAAAATAAAATTAATATGTAAATGACATTCGTTACCTATAGCATATAGAAAATGTTATATCTCTAGAATGAATTAATAAATTTACGTCCTTCCAATGATTCAATTTATTTACTACAACAATGTAAAGATCTATTAACCTAAAATGGGTTTCAATATTAATTAAAATGAACACTAATCTGTATATTTCAATTCCCGAGAAAATATTACAATTTAATATAGACCCCAGCTGATCCACGATACTTTAGTAAATCTTGGACTCGCTACAAACAGTGTAATAGATCACTTACCATAGATTGGATGATATCATCCGGGACGTTGCGTTTGTGAGGACAGAGGCTGTATACGGAGGAGTGACTGAAGATAACCGGAGCCTTCGACAATCTGATCGCGGCCCGCGTCGTGTTCTCCCCAACGTGGGACAAATCGATCAACATGCCGAGACGATTCATCTCGCGAACTACTTTCTGTTGACAAAAACAATATAATTTACTGCATTGTCGTCGTTATCGTTTATGTTTCTGTGTTTTTGTGGAGCTTATGTAAGTTTAAGCTTATTTATCAATTTCAAGCTGTTTATTTATACATAATTTTATATTTGTTTGCTTTTGTGCGCGATAAACTCAGAAAAGGCCTGGCGTTTTGATCAATTTTCCTTATATAAACGTTAAGTTTCTAATTGTTAATGCTTGCTTTATTTTAATCTTTTCAATATGAAGTAATATCAATTTATTTATTTTTTCGATATTATAATAAAATATTCATAATTGTTACTGAATTCTTTAAATTTATAAGAATTTTACGCTAGTAGTTTTAAAATATATTTATATTTTATATTCTAGCTTATGCAGACAATAAAAAACAAATTAGACTTAAATCAATTAATACTTTTATAGAAACATAGAATCTAATATTGTTATCTAGAAATTAGATTTTCATAATGAATTACAAAACGGAAACAACGAAACAATATAGCTTGTAAATCAAACGGTTAAATGTTTTGTTTCGCTCATAAAGTAGCACTCGGCTTTATTAGCGTACAACAAACGAATCGGTGATTTGCGGGAGACGTGAATAGGCTTCGATTGGCGGCTTTTGTTTTTTTTTAATCATTTTGTTTAACAGATAATATGGTAAAAGGTAATAGTTTATTTTATTTAGGAAATATTAGTAATGATCAGTTTCACGCTGTGTCACGCACACAGCAGGGTAGGCAGAGGGAACCTCGAGTTAATACACTCCGTGCCCGTCCGTGTCCGTGTCCGTGTTATATTTTTTTATAAGTTGTAAGTACAACTACAAGTAGACCTATAATACTGAAATCGGTACGGATCCCTTTGTTTAGATAAGGCGAGTCCGAATCGCGCGTGACCGGTTTTGTTTTATAATCATTACGCTGTGTAGAAATTCAAACCGCAATTATCGCCTTTCGTGAAATATATTTCTACTGTGCCACGATGTATCTATATTTACTTTTCCCATAAAAAAACACAATGTTAAATACAATAACTACTTAAATGAATACAGTTTACACGATCGAAAATTATAAGAAATTCGCGTCTGCAGCATAGGAATGTAATTAAGCTAGAGCGCTCAGCGTTGTGATTGGGAGCCTAATACTGTATGTAGACAGGACAATGATGTATATATATATATATATTATGTAGCTACATATAAAGCTACGGTCTTTATGGTAAATTGACTTAGATCCAATGTATACAGTTCTATTTAGCCATTGTCTTGTAAAGGCTATGAGTTTCATATTACAAATGTATATGCTTCACGCTGTATCCCGCACACAGCATAGGGAACCTAGTGTTAAGACATTACGTTCCCTACTTTCTGCCGAATTCTGGACGCATTGCGTGTTGAGTGGCAGAACTCAACGCCGCACTTTGCCTCGACGCAAGAGCGAAATTGAAATATAAATTTAAGTAAATATTTTATCTCCTCGCATCGAACCCACAATCAGGGACACAAAAAAGTACAGTGTGACAGTAAAACCGACTTTTACAGTCACACTTTGTGTCCCTGCGCCACGACTCGCCCCAATATTTGGGGCGAGTCGTGGCGCAGGCAACATGCAATAATATAAAAAAAATAGTCTCTAAAATATTCAAGTAAATACGTAATTGTCTTTAAAACATTTATAGGTAAAATAACAACGTTTAAATTCAGATACTGAAAAATCTAATTAGTTGAATTTAAGATAATTTATTTTGACACCTTCGTTGTTTCGTGTGTTATTTGAACCTTGTTATAGGAACTTGTAGTAAATTTATAGGAGTGAATATAAAAATACACAAATGTCGTTTCAATTCAATTGTTGAAATTATATTGTGTTGTTACTGTTCTTCTTTTTTGGTCATTTTTGGACAAAAGATGTTTAAACATAAAAAATGCTTAAAATAGCTATTAGTATTAGTCAGCATTTCATCATCATCATCATCTAAAAGGCAACCTTTAATCTTAACAAAAATACTGTTAGCAACATTCAAATAACACTTATAAGGAAAACATAACATAAGTTTAACATATATAAGGATTTTTAGCTTCACGCTGTATCCCGCACATAGCAAGGTAGGCAAAGGGAACCTGGAAACCTAGTGTCAAGACGCTTAGTTCCCGTTCTCCACTTTCCGCCAAATGGCACAACCCAATTTTACCGATTTGAACCTACAACTGGCCTCAATACATAACTTACAATTAACTCCAATGAATGCGACGCAAAATAACTTTGCTTACCTCTCCGAATTCCGTTAGACCGTTTGCAGCGGGAGGCTCGTTGGCTGAATCGGCCCTACGAAATAACAATAGAAATAAATGATGCGACAAATAATATAGGCGTATGTAAAGGGGTAACTGCGTCGCTCATAAATGAAAACGGGGTAAATGCATCACATTTTTCGCATTGCCAATAATAACTTTTAGTTTTGATATTAAATTCGCTAGCATTAAATAAATAATATTAAAACGATAAAACAAATTTTCCATTGACTTTCTGTGAAAGTGAAATCAAAATATATTTTATAAGGGACTTACCAAGGTGTATTGCAAGTGTGAGTCAAGGTCATGTAGCGGACGCCGAGTTGGTAGTAGCTTCGAAGTATTCCAAGTGAATTGCCGATAGAGTGACCACCTTCGATACCGATGAGAGATGCTATCTTCCGTGGCCTAGCGCTGTGGGCCTCGAGAATTCCTGTTTTAAAATATATATATTTCATATATTATTATTAGCATTTACAGTGGTATTTTTGATGACCAATAAACAGCCTATATATGTATAATTAAAAATTAAATTAAATTAGCTTCACGCTGTATCCCGCACACAGCAGGGTAGGCAGAGGGAACCTAGTGTTAAGACACTCCGTTCCCCACTTTCTGCCAAATTCTGGAGGCATTGCGTGTTGAGTGGCAGAACTCAACGCCGCGCTTAATCTCGACACCAGAGCGAAGAAATGGAAATAAAAATACAAAAAGAATTTAAATGAATAAAAATGTTCGTGTGTTAAATAAATAATAATATTATGTACTCGTATATATTACATACTAATAAATCATTTGTGAAATAAAAAAATATTTAAAGAACTGCAATATAATACCAAAATGTAGAAAGGATTAAAAGGAATTAAAAACAAAATTCGGTCAAAATCGGTTGATCCCTTTGGAGCTACGAAATTACAGACATACAGGCACACACATACATGTCAAATTAATAACATCCATTTATCTCCGTCGGTGGTTCATAAATAAATTAAAAAAATATATATTTATACAATATAAATAGTAGAAGCAAAAGCACAAAATCAAAGACAACTAAAACCTAGCACAAATTAAATCAAAAGATAACAAAGGATTTACCAGTGACTGATGTAGCGAGCTGCAGATGTTGAGGGTACTTGTCGACGAGGCGACGGATGACGTCGATCTGTTCCAGCGTTAGTTGCACCGCGTCCTTGTTCTGAGTGGCACAGGGCACGAACGCGGACCAGAACTGTTGAAATATATTAAAACTTTTAAAGAGTTTTTTGTTTATTTAGTCTACATACCTAAGTATAATTTTAAAAACCGTACTTATATATTTTTGTTTAAGTAAATAGCAAGAAACCTAGTGTTAAGATAAGAATTGTAGAGGCGCGCTCGTTACCAGAGCGAGAAAAAGAAAATTTTAAATATTTCATCTCTCGAATAGGAATCGAACCCACAACCTGTCGCGTTTACAGTCGCACAATTCTGCCTCTGCGCCACGACTGGCATAAATAATTAGATAAGCTATAAATAGTATAGAAGCAAAATAAAATATGTTGTAAGGAGATCTTATTTCTTAGATATTCCTGAATATTTTCATTTATAAACTAAAACAGCTACCAAAATCCAGTGTTAACAGACTCAACTGTAATAAATTTATAATAATAGTGGGTACTTTGTGAACGTCTGTTTCAAACGGTCGTAATGAAAATGTACGTAGTTTTAATTAAAACCCTCAGATAATGCGAATATTGCAGCGTTATGACGAGGGTTGGACAGAAAGTGAAGGTACTAAGTTTTTGTTTAAGCTTATTTTGATGGAAGGGAAAGCAAAAATATATTTCCAGGATAGAGAAGGCGTTATTTTAAATGGCCAAGCTTCTAAAGCTCCGAATGGTGAACTTTTGTCTTTTATTTAGCGTTTATATGCTTTCCTCAATTATACGCAACTGTACGGTGATTTAGATTCTACTATTGTCCTACTACAGCAACGTGTTAGTTATTATATGTTTAAATTGAACAAATGGAAATTCCACTGTTCAAGTCCTCTGAAAGTGCCAAGTTAAACAAACTATTTTTTTTAATTCCAAAAAATATTTTAAAAAGGAATAACTTCTTTTTTACAAAAGTATATATAGTATATCTAATAATATATAATATATCCAATAATATTTAATATATCCAATAATATATAATATATCTAAATATATATAATATACATAAAAGAGGCCAGTCGTGGTGCAGTGACACAAAGTGTGACTGTAAAACCGACTGGTTGTGAGTTCGATCACCACTCGAGGAGATGAAATAGCCTAGGAGAATACGGCAGAAAGTGGGGAACGAAGTGTTTTAACACTAGGTTCCCCCTGCCTACCCAGCTGTGAGCGGGATACAGCGTGAAGCTGATATACAAAATTAACTATGATATAAAACTTCCGAGCAACTCTATTGATAATTTTTATTTACATAATTATATACGAATAATTTTTATACAAAATTATATTTATTTACCCAAAGCTTGTTCTTATTTTAATCTTTATAACGCATATTAAATATTTTTAATCTAAATCCGCTTGGTCACGAAAAATTATTTATCCTCAACTGTCCTCAGAGGCAACGTTTGGGTTGGCTTGTCTCGTTGAAACGGCTCATTTTAATTATTATGCCAAAGAAAAGAAGCTAATTAACATCATTATAAGATATTCCATATTGTGTTAATACAGGCTTTTTATTTTATAAAAAGATTTGGTGATTTAACTTTTTTATCTTTTGAAAGCAGCTTCACGCTTCTTTCTAAACGCGGAACAATGATGAACGGAATGAACGGAAACGGAATTAAATAAGTGAAAAATTTAATGTCATATCACTAAGTTCACTCCGCGTGGATAGGTAGAGTGAATTTAGTAATTTTGTTTCCAACGTTTCGTTCAATTTTTGTGATATTGTGTATTATGTAGCGGAATTAAGCGCCGCAATTTTTCTACACATTTTTTTTGTTTAGCTTCACATTGTATTCCGTATATTGCATGGTGGGCATAGAGAACCTGAGTACCTAATGTCAAGACACTCCGTTCCGCACTTTCCACAGAATTAGAACAGTCGAAACAAATAATTTTAATTTAAAATAATTATTCTTTTTAGTGGGGATCGAACGCACAACCGTCGCGTTAACAGTCAGACCTCTGCTCCACCACAGCCTCAAACATTAAATTCATAAATTAAACATATTTTAAATCTAAGTAAAAGTAAAATGACGAGAAAAAATAAAAAGTAATTTTCATACATAATATACTCGAGTCTGTCTCGAGTATTTCAATCGACCGATGTCTAAGTTTCTTTTGATGAAAATTTAATATTCTATCAATAGTCAGAGAAAGCCTTGTATTCAGCTGAGCTTTATACCTTTTATATTAAAATTAAATGAAATATCTATCTCAGATATTGATACCTATTTTTATTTTTTTTTACTTAACGCTGTATTCTGCACATAGCAGAGAACCTAGAGTTAAGATTTTCGTACCACATTCACATTTATGTTCCTCATTTTCCGCCGAATTGTTGAGAGGGGGAACTCAACACTGCGTTCAGACTCTATAGCAGAAAATGAAAATATTAAATATTTTATTTCTTCGTGTGAAAATCGAACCCACAACCACTCGTGTTTGCAATCACAAAATAGATAAATGTGAAAAATTGTTATAAAAAAAAGTATTGTAAATTTTAAATTTATATAAAAATTATAATACATATACATTATACGTACTTGAGCTCCGACCATGCCTTCTCTGAGTCGAGGTAGATCAGTGTGGGAGTACTTAGAGATGGACCAGGGCTCCACTTGTGTGAGGTCGGTATCCAGTTCAAATTCGTTGATCTGATTTCGAAGGAATTTACGAATGTTCCAAGGTAGATCGTTGTGCCTAATAACAATATTAATATCTTTAATATTAAATATATTTAACGTTTTTAAAGTGTTATACTCCACACCTAGGAAAGACATTTTAGCGTTACTGTTTTTCGTTCTCTTTATTTTAATTCCAATAATTATACATTTGTAATAATTATTTTTTTTAATTATGCCTCAAAGAAAAAAAATATGTATGTCAGCGCCCATAGTCAAAAAACGCTTCACAATTAGAGATATGCTTAAAAATCTCAATATTTTAATTAGGAAATATTTTTAATAGAATGACCTGCTTCATACAGGGGTCGCTGCGAGCAAGCCTCCCATCGTAAGGTCCACGATGTGACGTTACGTATTTATTTTTATTTTTTTTTATTTTTGACATATATACGAAATTTTATTACAATCGGTTCAGCGGTTTGGGCGAGATGGCGTCATACACAGAGACACACAGAGCTACTTTATTTTTATAATATTGCATGCATACTTCATATTTTTTAAACATTTTTAAAGTGTTATTCCACACTTAGGAAAGAAAAATACTTATTTAGAAAACGTATAAAAACGGTCGGTTTCCAGGAGGTGCGGGTTCGAGTCCCGCTACGTTCAAATTTTTATACGTTTTCTAAATAAGTATGGATACTTCATATGGGTGGTTCATATGGTATGGGTTTTCACTTTTCTGTTTTCCACATTTACCAAAGCTTTACCGTACACTACGTTAAAAGTATTATGGTATTTTGAAGGTAACTATAAAATCCATAGTTTTCTGGAGATAAAGAAAAATACTTATTAAGAAAGCGTATAAAAAATTGAACGTAGCGGGATTTGAACCCGCGTCTCTTTGGAAACCGTCCGAGCGCTCTGACCAACTAAGCCATACGTTCTCAAGTATTTAAAAAATAGTATTCTCTGTTGCCAACCGATAACTCTAAGTAATTATCTTCAAGTAGCGGAAATTTGCTGATATTCATAATATTAATACCAGCAATAGGCTTAAACTTAGTGCACCCGTAACTCCAATGCATCGAATCCGTAATTCTTTTATGTAATAATGTGTACGTTTTTACAAAAGGATCCCAGAAAACATCAGAGAATTTTCTATATCACGGTAAAAAAAATGTGAAAAGACGTTTGTATGTTTCAAAGGTATCACTGTCACAAATAATTAAAAATATATCTGTATAAAATTTACTAAAAACAAAAGGCCCGACGAGTTTCTTGCGCCGGTTCTTCTCAGGTCTGAGGTATTAACTTTAGTGAACTGATAGTAAATTGTTTGACGTTCAAAAAATGAAGCATGTAACTTATCATTTTGAACAAATTTATTTGACTTTAGGTTTAGACTTGGTAAAAATTTCCCTACCAAGTTGCTGACTACGTAAATAAGTTAAGTAACAAGAACGTATGACTTAGTTAGTCTGAACGCTTGGACGGTTTCTAAAGAGGCGCGGGTTCAAATCCAGCTACGTTCAGATTTTTATATGTTTTCTTTACAAGTATTTAAGTGTTTGTTTTATTTCAATTGGTTTATAGATAAATAAAGTTATATTATTGTAAAGTATATTGTTCGATAAATTTGCTATAAATAATTATTTTATTGAAATGGTTGAAGCATTATTTTTCAATGTAGGTATAGATATTATTTTGAAAATGATAATATTATTATAAGAAACGAAATTAATGCAGATTAGTAAATTAAATATTAAAAGCAAAAAAAACTTTTGTAGTCGACAGTACTAAATTGCATTTTGCGTACGTAAGCCCAATATAATACAAAATATTTTGCTGGAAATTCCACAGACTTAGGCTGAATTAGGTAAATACCGTCTTTACCGAAGCCTATACGGGCAGATGCTATATCAGTTTAGCTTTATAAAGTTTTAACAGTCATTGAGTTGGTGTTTCGACATTGTCCTGATCACGCCTTTCGTTGAGTCTTTGGCGTTTTGCCTCATCGTCTTCGTTAGCAAGTTTTTCCAGCCATTTATTTTTTTTTCTCCAGACTTCTTTTCTTTTGTATTGATATTTCTGTTTTTACTATTTTGGTCCCACAAGTACCGAAGAAATATTCGTCATCCCTCCTAGAGCTCCGCTTATAAGGGTAAGCTAATATGCAACAGGGTTCACCCAGGTGCCCTGGGGTGATTCATTACATCATATTACAACCCGCTGCCCCTCTGTCACCGGCACAGACTCACCTTGACTCGGGTGTTTGGAAAAATGCGCCACTTCTTTCAGCTTAAAGCTTACTTGTGCCCCACGAAACATAGTTCCAGGATCGATTTTAGAGTTGTCTTTCTTTTAGACGGATTACAGACCAAGGTTTAACGCTTTCTTTCGTTATAAAAAAGCACAAAAACTTCAATAGTGCTATAATATTTTATATTTAGAATGATGTCACATTATTTTTCTAATTATTCTCGGCCAGCCCTTCCATTTGATACCCACATTGCAGAAGTGCATAAAAAATAACTATTCCGCCATCTTAGATATTCTGCCATATTGTATTTAGAATAACGTCACATTATTTCTCAAGTTACTCTCAACAAGTATTAATATCCATTTTGTAGAAGTAGATTCAAAATAAATATTCCGCCATCTTGGATGGTACGCCATATTGGATTTAGAATGACGTAACATTATTTTTCGAGAAGCTCTTTCATTTGATACCAATAATGTAGAAGTGCATTACGATTAACTATTTCGCCATCTTTGACGGTCCGCCATGTTAAACTGAGAATGACGTCATATATTTATCGGCAAAATTTCAGCTCAATCGGTTGAAGATATTTTCTAAACTAAGTTCAAAGATTCCACCTAAACTAACATACATAGATATATATGTACATTGTAAGTTAAATAAAAGCTTTTAAAATTATGTAGTTTAAGCGGGCGAAGCCGCGAGTGGGTCGCTGTCGATATAATATAAAATAGCCTATAAATAATGAATACTATGCTAAGTGCGGGATACAGCGTGAAGCCGATTTCTTAAACATCAGCTTCACGCGCTATTCCGCTGTACTTAATGATAGATCATTAAATACAGCGGAATGTAAATGAATGTGTGTAAATGTATTTTGATATCTATAGTAGCAAAATCTATTAACACACAATGTTCATTATTAGCATTTCTTATCGGTGAAGTTAAAAGAGCATGAAGTTCTGTGACAACACTATTCAACGCCGACGGGTTTTTTTTTAAATGGGCTATTATTATTGTTGCTTCAACTGTATAATAAAAATGGACGTCAAGTCTTTATTCAAAATATTATCTTTCAAGTAAACGCTGGGTTTTTAAAGAAATTGTATTTACTCGTAGATTTTGTAGATAATAAATAAATATATAGTTAGAAACGACAAGTTGTTTACTTGAATCCTTGGAATTGGGCATCGATCCCACAACGACCGCTTTAACTGTTTTATTTGATTTAACAAGTTAAGTTTATAAAGTTTAAAGTTAGAAAAGATTACTAAGGACTTTTTTCCATTTAAACTAAAAATATTTCGAAGTACTTATGTAATAGTCATATAATAAAGATTTAAATCTTTTACCGAGTAGGTCAAACTAAATAAAGCTGTAGAAAGATTTGCACGCTCCACAATAAACTTCCTATACATAACACAATGGAGGCGGTTACACAACTAGTACAAAGTTTATACTCACGTACCAAAGTTTGCCTACATAATATGTAAAAAAATATGCTAAGTAAACAATTAGAAAGAGAAAATAGTATTATTTAAAGTTACCTATGCGGCGTTGATTTCTGCAACACTGCAGAAAACGCGAGGCATATCAAATCTGGACCGAAATACTGGTTACTCAGGATACAAAGGTACTTTAAATGGCAAATTGCCATCACAACGTCCGAGCATATTACCAAAATCAGCGAGAAGCTTTAGGGCTATCCGTCCGGGACTCATCAGTTTTGGGCGCTCTCAAAGACGGCATTTGGTAAGTTTAGTCAGCCTTCGCTTTCTTCGCCATTACGCACAGGAAATGATATCTTGGTCCATAAGGCGAAATAGAAAGCCAATCTCTTGGGCGCTTCTTTCCTTAAGAGGGCCAGATGGCATCTCTCCTTTAGTGCACCGTTTATGTGTTCCTGAGCTAACACCGGTTAACGCGATAACTTTTGTCTTCTTGGGGTTAAGTTGAACCAAGTTCCTTTTACCCCATGTGGAAACAGTCCTGAGGGATACCTTAATTGAAAATACTAGTTTATTTCGACATTGTTCGACGTTTTTCCGAGAAAGACTTGCACAATCGGAGTAAAGAGCGTCCACTGTGCTATCATTTATAGCAATGGATGCTAGAATTTTCTGGCATGTCAATGATATACAAAAAAAACACTGCGTAGGGGACATCACGCAGCATTGGGGTATGCCAACGTTAACGGACATGAATTTTAAGCAAAAATCGTGCACAGTGACCTTGATGCTGCGCCCAGTAAGAAATCTGGCGATCCACTTACATAAGTTCTCGGAAAGCCATTAGGATAGAGGTGTTTCAAGGAGCGCCCCATGTCACACTTGATCAAAGGACTTCTTCATATCCAAACTCACTGCCAGGTACTTACTCACCCTTGTTTTTGGTAGCCGCAACCCAGCAGTGGGTTAGGTACACCAGAAGATCACCGGCGGAGCGAACATGGCGGAAGCTATATTGACGACCATTAATCAATTGGCAATCCTCCAGATAAACTAAGAGCTGATTATTTGTGATGATCTCCATGATCTTTGAGAGCATGGAGGTGATAACAAAAGGCCTGAAGTTAGATGAATCGGAACCATCGTCTTTCTTCAGGATATGGTTGATAAGTACGCTTTTCCATGAGGCTTGGACTACGTCGATTGAGTAAGAGTGCCGAGATTATTGCGTTAGCACCGGTGTCAGCTCAGGAGCACATAAAAGGAGCAATAAAAAAAGAGATGCCATCTGGCCCACTCGGCTTGTGAATGTCCAAAGAGGACAGAACTTGCCTAACAGCTTTTTGGCTGAACCTCAGGCATTGAGCTCTGGCACTGTGGCACGGCGTTGTTCCTCATTTATCTAAAATAGAATTCAAGGCAAAAAGAGCGCCCAGGAGATCGGCTTGGATAACTCTCAAGCTTCTTGCTGATTTTGGCGATATGCTCGGACCTTGCCCTGGTAATTTGCCATTTCTTTTCGAGGCTTTCACTTCCGGATCCTGAATAATCAGTAACCAATGTCTCAGCCCAGAATTGGTATTGTATTTGCGTTTTCTAAAGGCAGCAAGTTCACTAGCATCTCTGTAGCGAGATTTTTGCTAACAACATAAATAAGTTGTTAAAAGCGTATGGGAAATTTCGATTTAGCTTCATGAGAACGTATGGTTTAGCGGTCAAAACAAGTGGACGGTTTCCAAGTTCAAATTTTATAAGTTTCTAAAAAAAGTATTTTTCTTGTCAAGTGTGAAATAACACTTTAAAATGATAAAAATGACAATATCTACTACCATAATTCAATAAAATCCCAAAATATTTAAATAATGATTGTATAAACATGAATTTTATTTCATCAACTTACCCGTCAGTGAGTGGGACTTCTTCTAATATTTGCTTGGCTATCTCAAGCCGCTCCCGGTCGTAGGACGCGGCCGCTACCACTGCCATGACAGCTAGAAGCACGCAGACCACAGCCCGCCCCTCGTTGCGATTGATCATTCTCACTGCTAAAAATATTAAGAAATTTGAAAACTAAATAAAATAATTCAACTTTACGCTGTATCCCGCACACAGCAGAGTAGACAAAGCACACTTAATGTTAAGAAACAATGTCTCTGTATGTATAGCATGTTGTATGGTGGAACTCAACGGCGTGCATTGTTTCGACACCAGAGCGAACATACGAAAAGCTCGAGCGGGGATCGGGATCACCAGTCGCTTTTACAGTCACACACTGTGCCATTAAATAATAATATAAGAATTGTTAATTAAATTAACTGTTTATTAACCAAAACTTACAAATGGTGAAAAGTACGAGACGGAAATGTGTTTAAACAAACACACTGGGCTTTCCGTCTCTACATGTGATGTAATACTAATTTTCAAATTCAAATTGACAGTAAAATGAGTGCTAAAGAAAATTTTAAAATTTCAATATAACAATATCAGATCTTTTAATTTTATAGTTCATCTTAAATATTAATTCGTTTACCTTTCATACGGGTAATTTTGGAACGACTAAAAATATTTTAAAAATGTAGGCCTAAATTAATAAAGGGATGTTAAGGGATGGCCGTGATATTAAGTTAGTATTAAATAGTAGAACGTGCTTATAAGGTCGAGGCAAAAGTATTTTCGTATTGTTCAAAGAAAAATATTATTTTAGGTATAATTTTTTATTTATTTATAATATGTATGTGGCGTTTTGTTCGAAGACTTGTTGCCATCTTATGGGTAGTGCCCATTTCTGTAGAAATATTGATATTTTTGATTAAAAAAAATCTGACAGGTAGTGTTCATAGTGTTCTTTTGAGGTTAGCTTTATGCTTCCTAAAGAGTTCTGCAATGACCGAAACAAGTGGAAATCTGATGGAGCAAGGTCAGGGCTATACGGAGGATGCATCAACACAACCTCACTCAATTATTGCTGCGTGGCTATAGATGAGACTTTTTTATTTATTGCATCTTCACGAATGTCACATTTAATTATATTAAAACCAGCCAGTTACATTTCAAATAATTTAAATTAAAATACGAAAATACTTTGGCCCCGACCGGTTAATTTCAACTTAACAGTGTCCGCGTTCAAGTTGTTTGTGGTAAACCGAACTCTAAACAGGGATAAGGCGTGGCGTTTTACAGCTTAAAATAACAAAATAATTATATAAAGGTATAAGTTAACAATAATTATATACAATTCATTATTTTAGGCTTTACGTTCATGTTTTGTTTCGCATAGCTAGGAAGAAGGGTATCGTATTATAAAAGTCCTAGACTTACCGCCAAAATTCAAGACATTGCTTTTTAAATGGCAAAAAGCCTCTAGTTGATAATTGAAAATCTAAAGTCATTAATATAAAAATTGAATTGTATTTTGTATTTTAGATATTTGTAGTGATTATTATAGATTGGGGGTAATCTGTAAATATATGTTACGAACAATAAATGCGTACGCGTCAATGGCATTTTATTTAATACTTCTCGAAAATACTACTACTATTATAACGCAAAGCTTCTCAGGATTAATGAGATAAAAAATCTTAAATTAAAGCCAAACTTTGAAAATGGAATTGCTTAAAGTCCATTTGTAAGTTAAATGGACAAAATCTTTAGTAAAATAAGTAGTAAAATGACTGGAAGATCAAAATCTTTCAAAGTATCAATCCGCCACTCAACACGCAGTACCTCGAGAATTCGGTGGCAGGTGCGAAATGGATGTATTTTAATAGGAACGCCTTCCTCTGCCTGAATACAGTGTGAAGCAGAAAAATAATCAAGTACCAAGTCATCATTCGGCCTTCAATACTGATTATCTTTAAGAGTTCAGATTGGTTTCTGCTGAAATTACTGAACAGAGTGCTTAAACAGTTTGTGTGATACATATACATGACCAATAACCTAATTTAATAACCATATATAACCATAGTACTAAAATTATTGTGCATTGCATTACTTTAACCTGTAACTTATTCAGCGTAAATAAAAGTTATCAAATATGATATAATATTACAAAATACAACATTATGCTAGGACATCCATGTTTTGTATGAAAAATAGTTGCAATTGCAAGGTTAACTTTGATGGGTTCCCTTACAACTGCTGTATACTCTAGGAATGCGTTTTGCATGTGTTGCATGGCATCGTTTGCTGGAAATAGGTCAGGTGTTATTCCTTGGTCTCTGTCTGCTTTAGTAATACTATCCTACTAATACTATCCTATGTTCGTATGGAAAAATTATTATGAAAATAAGCGGTACCTTAACAAGTAAAACATATAATAAAAATAATACTTTCAATAAAAAAAAATTTGTTTTTAAGTAAGAGTGTAATTTTAAAGGTGACTTTTTAGGCACTAAAAGTATAGTGGCCTAATTACTTTGTAGCATTTTTTCTTTAGTCATTGTACAGATAAAATTAATCTATGTTATTTTTTCAGTTTCATGCTTTATCCCAAATAGTATAGGTAAAGAAAACCTAGTGCAACTTTCACATTACGTGCAGAATGGTGGAACAACACCGCGTTTTGCATTACCGTGTTTGCAATCTGCTTCAACGCCGTATTGGTGTCTTTTATTAAACATAACTTTAGCTTATGCCCCCAGAACTCAGCTGCAAATGGAGAACGAAGTGTTAACACTTCATTCCCTCTATCTACCCTACTGTGAGCGGGATACATCTTGACACTAAAAAAAAAAGCTTTTTACTTCTCTCCATGTAAAGTTTAAAATGAACGAAAACACCTTGGTTAATATTATGCAAACACAAAGGAGTCTTTTTAGACTCCTGCCAATTTTCCTACCTTTGCATTCGTTTGCATCGTTCTAAATATAGTATTTAGAATCTTGAATATATTTAGATATAGAATACGTGAACAACGATACTGGCTAGATTTCACAAATGTTACACATTGATGCTATCATAGATTGTGCATATTGTAGATAGTGGGTTCAAATTTGATGGAAAGTTTATTTTCTGGTTACAATTTTTATAAATAAATAAAAAAATATTCTGAGGGCTTTTTGATTGCTTGATAACGTAATTATTGTTAAGTTATAGGCTAGTGTCGTTACACTTATGAAAAGTTTCTAACGATAAACTAAAATCCACCACCTAACAAGCAATGTGTGCCACACATGAATTTGAACGGAAAGTGGAAAACGGAATATCTGAAGACTAGGATATCTTAGTTTCTCCCATTTTTATAAAATCGTGACATATATAAGTATTTATATAAAATACTAGCGGACCCGGACGCGGCTTCGCCCGCTTAAACTTAACGAATGCTTACAGATATATTTAGGAAATTGTTTGTGAAAAAAAGGAAATAATTTAAATAAAAAAAAATATAAGTAAACGTAACCATAGTAAAATATTAATAAAAAAACTAAACAAAACCAGCTACATTATTAACCCTAGATTACTAACCTTATTTTTCGACGCTTATTACGAACCTTCGTCGTTTCGACTACGCTATTTGTTACAAGGGATAATGGGTTTTATTTAAATGAAATGTGTATGTTTTTATTTTTTTTATTAATTATTTATATCTTTTCTTTCTAATTGTTTTGTTTACATAAACCAAAATATCATAATTATTAACCATCAGCCTTAAGAATAAGATCATAGATTTTATGCAAAATCAACAATAGTAAAATATTTAAAGTTGTTATATAAGTATTATACAAAGTTAATTTAACATATAATCTCTAAATATTAAAAATAAGTAATGTAATAAACTAATAAAATAAAAATTATGGTGAAAATCTAGCAATTAATACATTTGTGACATATGTCAAGTTTGTCCTCGTCGCACAACGATTTATTGCACTTTCAGTCATCCAACATCCTTTGCTTTGCGGGCAAAAGTCACATATATACCTTTTTCTTTGCACCGGAGGTCCCAATTGTAGAATTCGAAGAACTCCTTCCTGACATGTTTAATATCTGTGTATTTTAGTCCCGCAGATCAGTTTAAAGAGTTGATATTGTCAATCTCTTTTACATGTGTTATTCGATTAGCTTGTGATACAGAGCTTTTAGGTAATCACGTCTCGATAAAGGCTTTTTGTTAGCTTATATATATTATAAGTTACATAAATAACGTAACTAATGTAAACGTAATAAATGCAATGTTTAGCATTCTATAAAAAAAGGCACAATAGCCAGTGTGTTTTTCTATTGCAAGAAGCAAGGAAACACATCTGGTCCAATCAACCAAATCAACCAAAGGAATTGCATCACTACTTCGTATCTGACTATCTTGACCTGAAAGTTGCTGCTAGGTCAAAGTAGAAACTTCATCTTCACCATCTGTTTCATAAGCAGGATCAACCTCAAGGTGGACTTCTGCCTTACTCCCTGATGAATTTTCTATACCGCTATCGTCTTGTAATAATAACTGACAAATCACATCTAAACAACGAATAATAAATAGCATTGAATATAAACAAAATAAATAAACAATGCAAAAAATTACGCAAATATAAGCTAACTAAATAACACAAAATATGACGTTATTACTAACCTTCGTCGATTCGACGAGCCATGGTTGGTAGAATGGCGCTCACGGGCCCCCTGCGCTCAAAACATTATCATCAGTCGAGGGGGCAATGGGTCGACAGAGATTACCTAAAGTATGAAAGGCGTACGATCGCGCGCACAAAAGTTAACGCGATTTAATCAAACCCGCGTCGTCGAATCGACGAAGGTTAGTAATCTAGGGTTAAGATGGTTACGTTCCCTATTTTTCTCTGAATTTTTAAGGCATTTCATGTTAAGTAAGGGAACTTTGCCTTGATGACCAGAGCTAAGAAATTAAAATCTTAAATAGTTTACTCCAACAAGTGGAAATCGAACCCACATTTGTGTTGACACCCATTTACATTTTATAGGTTTCGAAATTTTCAATTTTTTTTATAGGGAACCTAGTGGGACTCAAACCTGCGATTTTTGGCAATCCGTTGGACGGGCGGATTGAAAATAAGAAATAGTTTGACTTTATATAAATTTGTAACTTCAAATCTCTCTCGGGGAATAAAAGTAAATTTTCCTTTTAAGTAACCTACAAAAATACATTAATATTTATTTATTATTTGAAAATGGCTGATTATTATTTAATGAAAATAATTGTATTGCAAGAAAGATGATTATGGGTTCGATCCCCATTCGGCAGAATTAACAAATTAAAACACAAAATAAAACATATATAAAACGGGACGCTGAATTTTGGCATTTTACAAGCAGTGACTCAAATATTGGACAGGAAAGTTTCACGCTGTATGTCCAGCACACAGGGTAGACAGAGGGAACCTAAGAACCAAGTTAAGACACACCGGTCCCATGAAGAATCTTCCACTTCCCACTGAAAAAAGTCACTAGGTTCCCTCAGCCTACCCTGCTATATGCGGAATATAACGTAAACCTATACTGTAATCCATATAATATATAAAAATATATAAATAAAAACATATACATCTAACACATCTATACTTTGGGGCTGGTTTCAATACCGGAGTCTTTATGAGGCAACAACTGGCCCCCGCTATTAGGCGATCGCTATTAGCTTTGTATTGAGATGTGGTAAAAATTGATGTGGTATCATTTATTAAACTTTTTAATTTTTTACTTTTTTTGTTCGCTAATTTTGTTTTTATTTGCATTGACTTTAAGGTCTGAAATGATGATTTCGCTTTTTTGATCGTTTTCGCAGGTATTTCGAGAAATCTCTCTTATCGAGGACCCTTAATTAACCTACATGTATAGGTCCAGTTCCTAGTTTTTGTTAGTAACGAGCTTATAACTTTTTTTTAGCATCACACTGTATCTCGCACAAACCAGGGTCGGCAGGGGGAACTGCCAAACCTAATATTAAGACACTCCGTTTCCATTAAGACATTTCAATTTCCGGTTATCTGACGAATTCCGGATACGCTACATGTTTAGTGGCGGGACTCAATGCTACATTTTGCCCCGACACCAGAGCAAAGAAATTAAAATATGAAATACTTAATTTCCTTGAGTAGGTATCGAATCCACTACCTATCGCGATTACAGTCTCACGCTTGCCTCCGACTGGCCTCAGTAACCATTTTTTACAGATAAATATCAGCATTTCCTTTTTACAGATAAATATTGAGCAGCGCTATAAAGTGCTACGCCTTTTAATAAGGCGGAGCGGCAGTGCAATTGATTCAAAGGCGATGATTGTGGGTTCAATTCTAATTTGAGAAAATAAATATTTTTTTAATTATCGCTCCATACATACTTTGACTTTTACCAGTCAATGTCTCGCAATGGGACGCAAATGACGAACAGAGTGTCTCAACACTAGGTACCATCCACCAACCCGGATACAACGTGCAATAATAAAAAAAATAAGAAAAAAATAAATAATACCACAATGTTTCAACATACATCCGCAAAATCGACAGTATCTTCTTAGGCCACGTAACGTCGACGATCGTAAAAGAGAATGTGACCGCCACCGCTAGTAAGAAGTATTTATTTATCGATTCCTTGCGTGCACATTGTTTCTAAATTAGTAAATGTTTGGGAAACGCAGTTTTCTTGTTGATTTTTGTTTAGGGCTAGGGCTTTTTTTGGTAGGGCAATGAAATGGAGGATAGTGTAGAAGAGAGATATTGGGCACTGATGTTTCTGTCAACGTTGCTAGTAGCTACACTCTGTATTTTACATATAGTAGGATAATCATAGGGAACCTTGCGTTAAGAAACTCATTTCGTCCCTTTTTGTTCAAAACTCGATCGAGTAATAGGTATGTATTAGATCAATCTATCTAGTCTTTTCAAAAACGGCTTTGTACGTCTCTACCCTGCTGTGTGCTGGATACAGCGTGAAGCTGATTTTTAATCAATAAAATAAAATATTGTAATAAAAAAAAATATATAATTTACTTTATTTTATATTTTTAATAAATAAAATAACAAGAGCACGAGCACAAGCACAAGAGTGTTACTGTAACCCGACGGTTGTGGGTTCGATATATATTTGGGGGATTTAATATTTTCTTTTACTTGCTCTAGTAACGAGGCAAAGCACGCCTTTAAAATCCGCCACTCAAATTTCTATTCCTTTAGAATTCGGCACAACTTACAGAACGGCAGCTTTGAATTCTGCTACGTTCAAATTTTTGTACGTTTTCTAAAAGTAACTATGGTTTAGTATTCTTTCTTGTCAAATGATAAATTTTAAGTATCTAAAGATTATCTTTGGGTAGAGGAAATTTGTAAAAATCTCCCTACAGAGATGTTAACAACATAAATAAGTTGTACAAAGCGTAAAAGAATTTCGGTGTAGCTTGATGAGAACGTATAGCTTAGTGGTCAGTGCGCTTAGATGGTTTGCTCGAGGCGCGGATTAAAAAAGTGTCTTAATGGGAACGGAGTGTCTTAACACTAGTTCCCCAGGTTCCCTCAACCAATAGTTAAACAAAACTAACTACTCACCAGCATCAGCAGGTTAATCACAAAATATTGCCATATATTTCATAGCGTTGTAAATATAACGAGATTTTATGGTGACATAGGTAATTATTATAGGCCAATCTTGGTGTTAGATGTTATGGTGGGGCTCCATAACTTGTAATGGGATGGCTTTAGTGTAGCGTGAAATTTAATAAAATTATAAATACTTACAAGTTATTTAGGTTGTCAGTATGTCAACATCAAATCTACCTACAGACTAGGTAGATTTGAGGTTGTTAACGTCTCTGTAGGGAGATTTTTACAAATTTCTGCTATCCAGAGATTATTGTTAGCAGTTATCATATGAGAAAAATGTAAGAAATAAGGCTTTAATGGACGGAGGGTTCGGCAGCTTTGAGTTCTGCTACGTTCAAATTTTTGTACGTTTTCTAAAAGTAACTATGGTTTAGTATTCTTTCTTGTCAAATGATAAATTTTAAGTATCTAAAGATTATCTTTGGGTAGAGGAAATTTGTAAAAATCTCCCTACAGAGATGTTAACAACATAAATAAGTTGTACAAAGCGTATAAGAATTTCGGTGTAGCTTGATGAGAACGTATAGCTTAGTGGTCAGTGCGCTTAGATGGTTTGCTCGAGGCGCGGATTTAAATCCTGTTACATTGAAACTTTTATAATTTTTCTAAATAGGTAGAATAACTACTTTTTTTGGATATTTGGTTTCAAATTTAACAAATATACTGTAAAGGTAAAACTTCTAATGACCGTCTATCTAGCCAGTCGTAACGCAAGGGCACAGGTTGTGACTGTGACATGTGGCTGGTTGTGGGATTCGATCCCCACTCAATTTATATTAGCATCCAAAATTCGGTAGAAAATTGGGAACGGAGTGTCTTAACACTAGGCTCCCTCTCCCCACCCTGCTTTGTGTGGGATAGAGCACGCTCTATATAAGCTGATAAAAAAAATCAAAAACTAAAAAGAATACTAAAAGTGATTCCTTGGTAGATTAAAAGGCCGCGGGGCGATCGGGTAATATTCTTTCTCATTATACCAAGCGATTGCCCGCTCAGGTATTGTTGTTACGTGGATTCGAATGAACAGTGGTTGAGAATGGTGGTAGGTTGAGATTCGATTCTTGATCATAGTTGGAATTTAGTAGAGGCAGGATTTATGATTTTTTAATCTTTTTTTTTTGCTTAAAAAAATATAAGAAAGACTGTAAGGGTTCCATTTTATTTAAAATATAGTATTATATATTTCTCCAAGCCTACCTTTTCGATACACGGAGAGAATAATACTTTTATTAAACTATTAAAATTCTTGTTTTATTTTCTCTTATCAAAATAATTATTTGACAAACAACTTCAATACAATTCGATTGTAGTATGTCCAGTATTAAATTCCGCCATTCAATACGCAATGTCTCGAAAATTCCGCGGAAATTGGGGCACACAGTGCTTTAACATTAGGTTCCCTTTGCCTACCCTGCTGTGTGCGGGATACAACGTGAAGCTAGAAAAAAAGAAATGGCCAACATTAAATTCCGTTATTCAACCTGCAGTATATATAAAATAAGGAGTTTCTTAAAAGGTAGGTATAGGTATAGCTGGGGAGTAGGTAGCCACCTTACTAAAATCAGCTTCAATCTGTATCCCGCACACAGCAGAGTAGGCAGAGGGAACCTAGTGTTAAAACAGTCCGTTCCCCACTTTCTGCCGAATTCTGGAAGCATTGCGTGTTGAGTGGCAGAACTCAACGCGCTTAACTTCAACCTATACAAAGTAAATAGTAAAAAAAATAAATAAAAAAACCCCACAAAAAACCAAATGAAACCACATGTTTACATATAAAAAAAGAAGTAAATGAAGCTACAAGGCACTGTGATACGCGTCGGCGTTGGCAAGAATAAATTCAGGTTCGCCATATTGTGCTGTAATGAATGTTAAGATTTGCTAGCCGCAGATTGCACTTTTGTTTGCATTGTACCTGTGCCGGTATACCTTTTTGTACAGGCGGTTGAGTTAAATTGAATTGAATTTTAAAATTTAAATATATTTCTTTCTTTAATAACTAATTGAGGCCAGTCGTGGCGGGCACAAAGTGTGGCTGTAAAACCGATTGGTTGTGGGTCCGATCCCTATTCGAGGAGATGAAATATTTACTTTTATATTTCCATTTCTTCGCTCTGGTGTCGAGGACAAGCGCGGCGCTGAGTTCTGCCACTCAACCCGCAATGCCTCCAGAATTCGGTAGAAAGTGGGGAACGGAGTGTCTTAACATTAGGTTTCCTCTGCCTACCCTGTAGTGTGCTATAGCGTGAAGCTGATTTGATTTTCAATAACTTTGGGAAAGAGTGTCTTGTGGTAACTGTGATGGCTGTGGGCTTGATCTTCATTTGGTTATTCATGATTGCTTATCTGCTCTGGAAAGGCTAACCTCGGTTTTGGGTTCCGCTACTCAAGGTGCAATCAATCAAAATGAGAATTAAGCTTTCTTAGAAAGTATAAAGCTGATTTTTGCTTTTTTTGTATTTGGTCTTATACTTATTTATACTGTTCACAAAACTTTAGAGCATATAAAATAGCATATTTGTTAATTACATAGAGTAAAATTTACATAATAATTTAACTAATATTTGTGTTATTCAGAAAACTTATTAAAGTATGAACGAAGCAGGATTTGAACCCGCGCCTCAAGGAAACCACTAAGCCATACGTTCTCATCGAGCTACGTCGTAATTCTTATACGCTTGTTAAAACTTATTTCTTTTATTATCATCTCTGTAGGGAGATTTATACAACATTCCGCTAACCAAAGATAATAACTTAGAAATTAACTATTGGCAAGAGAGTATATTATTTATTAATAAGTCACAAATTTTTCTCCACCTACCCTCCATAATATCTAACAGAAAAAAATAATATATAAAAAAACAAAAAATAACCAAAATCCATAGTCGACTGTACATTAAAAACGCTGGGGGCGATCTCTAGTAATGCACGTGTACCCCGTCGAGTTGACAGCTACCGTACACTCGCGGCCGAGACAATGCAACTCAGTGTTTCATCCTAAACTATCATATAAGAAATAAGAAATATTTTATATAATATGTATGCAGATACGAGTATATACATGTGTGTATGTTTGAAGGACATTAATATAGAAATCAAATCAGAATCAACACCAGCACATAAGGGAACATAGTGTTTAGACACTCCGCTTCCCACTTTCCAGCGTATTCTGGAGGCATTGCTTGACAAGTGTCAGTGACAACAGATTTTTTTCTATAGATCTTTGAAAGGAAATACTTTTTTTCAAGAGTTTATAGGTTAAGATTATCTTGTCTTCCATAATTACTATATCATAAGAAGGCTTACCGAAATGTATTGGTTGAACACCCTAATCTCAGGAACTTCTAGTGCGAATAGAAAAGCATAGCAGATTAAGACCTAGAGTTATGACTCTACGACACTATTTGGCCAATTTTCGAAATATTGTGTATATATTAGATAGATAGATTGTATAGCATTAGATATCATTGGCGTAACTCAACGCCGCACAACCTTCTTAATTAATCAAACACCAAATTAAATAAAAATAAAATAAAAAAATAAATGAGGCCAGTCGTGGTGCAGCGGCACAAAGTGTGACAGTAAAACCGACTGGTTGTGGGTTCGATCCCCACTCGAGGAGATGAAATATTTACTTAACTTATATTTCCATTTCTTCACTCTGGTGATGAGGCAAAAGTGCGGCGTTGAGTTCTGCCACTCAACACACAATGCCTCCAGAATTCGGCGGAAAGGGGGGAACAGAGTATCTTACACTAGGTTCCCCCTGCCTACCCTGCTGTATGCGGGATACAGCGTGAAGCTGAACCAAATCACAAATAACAGTATATTCTTCCAATACATACAATAACATACATTCACATACACATCGGCACGCAATTACACCGGCCATAAGGAAAATCGCTTTTGGAGGGTTCGGAATAATAAAAACTAATAGAAACGCTACAATTAAGCAGTGGCGATTCTCGATTACAGTTTCATGTTCGTACTGATTGGATTGCAAGCGATTGCTACTTTTGGTTTGGTTAAGTGAATCGGAGGTTGTGGGTTCGATTTCCATTTGGAACGTTTAAATATTTTGAAAAAACTTATAATATCTTGAAAAATGGGCGGTGCCTGGGTTATGGAGAGTGTTGACTCTAGGTGCTCTCTGCCTATTCTGTATTGTTTGTATGCAGTTGTGGATTCGATTTAGACTCCTAACGCTTTTTCTTCAATAATTCTAATTTTTATATTATTTTGAAATAAAATTTGTATAGTGTTTGTGGAGTAGTTTCTATTTATTTTATAGAATATTTTTTTTAAATGTTTTGTTAAAGTCTCGTCATAGAATGCCTTCATTGTGCAACTTAAAGTGTGACTGTAAACAAGACTACTGTGGATTCTATTACCTTTTGGGGAAGTAATTTAATGTAATCTCCACATTCTGGAAGACAAATATCCCACAAACTAGAGTGTCTTAACACTATGTCTTTTCTGCTCATTCTCTTATATGCAGGATATATCGCGAAGTTATACAAAGAAAAACTATAACGTGTCCCAGATGAAGTCATGCATAAATATTATCTAAACAACCTACTTCACGGTGTATCTCGCACACAGTGGGGTAGGCATAGGGAACCTGATGTTAAGACACTCCGTTCCCCATTTTTCGTCCAAATATTATCTATTTTAAGATATATATAGATATAAAAAAAAGAACACATTTACGATAAACTTTCCAAATAGCTGCCAAAAGCGTGTGGAATAAAATAATCATTAATTCGTGCTCTCGACGTAATGGGCCACTCGTATTGAACAACCTGTATAGTATTTATACAGCTAGTGAGTGTTGTTTTGTATCGATGTTTGATGAACTATTTGTAAATATCGATTTTGTTTATTAGTATTTTATAAAAAATATATCTGTTTCCATTAATATAATATTATCACGTTTCACGACAGGTTATGGGTTCGATCCCTATTCGAAGAAATGAAATATTTCATGTATTTTGTTCTTCACTCTTTTTTCGAGGCATTTATTTCCGCCATTTCGACGGAATATGGGAAGCGGAGTGTTTTAACACTAGGTCACTCACCCTCGCGGGATACAGCGTGAAGCTTAAAAAAAATATAACTTGGTACTAAATTAACATAGTATACCACAGAGATAACTTATGATAAGAAATATACTAAAACATGCCCTTTTTTCCCGTTACCGTAGATATTTCAAGAAATTCTCTATCACTGCTCCCATATACTGTAGTCTACTAGCATGCTAAATTTAAACTTTATAAATCCGGTGGTTCAAAATGTTGTGTTGTGGTTTTAAGATTTATACATTTATTCAATAATCAAGTTTAAAATATAAACTTGATTACTTATACATACATACTATATAGTTGAATAAAAATTTCTAAGGGTCTCTACCACCAATTTATATTTGCTCAAATCTTATATTACCGAAATTAGTATAGCGCTAGGTTTCGTTACCCAACACGCAACTCTTCAACAATTTAGCATAATGGGGAGAACGGAGGGCTCAACTTTATTTTCTCCCTGCTTACCCTTCTATATGCGTGAAAAAAAAATCTATATATTTTCTTTGCCTCAAGCTGTATCTCACACAGCTGGTTATGCAAGGGCAACCTAGTGCAATAACCTCCATTCCTCGAATAGAAATCGAATCTCTTACCCCAACGTCACGACTGAGCTGTATATCGATATCTGTAACATCGATATTTCACATCACCTACACTATGTCCATTCCATACACTCAATAACAGTTGTGGGAATGTAATTCAGGAATCCTATTAATTATTAAACCAATATTTTAATTGCATATAACGCTTGTCGCTGACTTTATTATGTTTAATTTTATTAATTTCACCACAATGTGTTGATGCGATTTTCAGTAATGATATCATCAAGTTTATATATATACACATTTTTTTTCAGCTTTATGCTGAATCACGTACATAGGGTTCCCTCTACCTTCCCTCTATGTACGGGACCTAGTGCTTGACGGAATCTGGCAAATCGTGGCATTGAGTTCCGCCACTTAACACACAATGCCGGAAAGTGTGGGGACAGAGTGTCTTAACACTAAGTTTCTACTATAAATACTATAATGCCTACCCTGCTATATGCGGGATGCAGCGTGAATAATATTGAAATATTTGTATATATGTTCTTAATAATTCATATTTCCCTCGAGTCAAAGTATTGTCTAAGTCTTGTATACTCATCGAATCTGAAGATACTTGTAAAAGCCCAAGCAAATCGATCAACGGTCAAGGATACATCGATTGACATTCAAAAACACAATATCGATAAGACTGTAAGAAAGTTACATTAAAAGAATCATAAAATCATAAAAAGAGGAATTGTACGAAGAGGTGATTGACAGTTGACGAGGTGAAAGAGGTAAGAAGACATCGTACTATTTGGCGGCTATTCCTCACTTAGTACAATTCAATCTAAAAATAAAAGAAATGAAACAAAACAATGTGGCAAGATTTATTTTCTTCGATTGGTTAATAAAATTTATATGATGATAGATAGATATACTTATACTGTTTTTTTCAGTGTCACGCTGTATCCCGTATTCAGCAGGGTATTCAGAGGGAACCTAATGTTAAGATACTCCGTTCCCCAATTTTCGCCGAATAATAGATAAAGCCAATATGAAGCCGTATTAAAAAAGAATTACCACTCTAATTCTCTTTGTCTACCTCGAGAGAGGAATATATAACAACCTAGTGTTATTTCTATGTCAGTAGATTTTTTTTTGCGATATTTTATCTAATCATTAATTTACTAGAGGCCGTCGTGGCGCAGGGGCACAAGGGTGTGACTGTAACTCGAGGGTAGTGGGTTCGATCCCAAGTCGAGGGATCGAATTATAATTTATTACTATTTTCATATCTTCGCTCTAGTGACGACGCAAAACGCCACTCAGCACGCAATGTCTCGAGAAAGTGAGGAACGGAGTGTTATAACAGTAGATTCCTCCTGCTACCCTGCTGTATGCGGGATACAGCGTAAAGCAAATAAAAAAAATGTTATCAGAAAACTTCTTTTTGCGATATTTTATCTTATCATTAATTTACTAACTAAACTGAAACCACTTCGTTCATACAATTATATATTAGTAGTAATTCCATACATTCACCAGCAAATCGTATCGTAAACAGGAAAATGGGGAGGATTAGGGAATCAATAACAGTGGACAACATTATGTAAGATTTATTAGACCCGTAGGCTTATTAGTTGCGGACTAACGAAACCATAGAGTTCACAGTTTTTAGATAGAGTATTATTCAGTAGAGGAAATAGACTGACTGTTGGCAGTTTAAGAGCGGTGTTAAGTTCCGCCATTTATATCAAGCTTCTAAAATAGCTGTAAGTAGGTTTATTTACTTGGCTCAAATGATTTCGATAAAGAAGAACTGAAATAATACGTAAAAGGACTTATTTAAAATTCATTTCATTTCTTCGCTCGATCAATGGTCATGACGGGAAATTAGGAATAGAGTGTCTTAACACTAAGTTGCCACTGCCTAAACTTTATATACAGAATACGCTGTATTCTGAAGCTGTAATGATAAAAGTAATTTTGTTATTATATTTATTTATATTAACATATTATTATTATGGGACCAGGCGTGGCACAGGGGCACAAAGTGTGCTGTAAAACCGACTGATTTTATTTATTTTAACATATTATAATATGTCTATAATATTGCAAGTCTTCCGTCCGCCAATATACAAAAGTCGGCAAGAATGCGACAAAGTATTGGTGTATAAAAACCAAATGGTGACCGCCACTCGCCGCCTTCTACAGTGTTTAATATACTCTGATGTACAGTGCTGTAGAAAAGCTTTATTTGTTTTTTTTAGTTTCATATTGTGTTTGAAATATTATAGTGTAGGCGAAGGGAATCTGGGAACCTAGCATATACTCCTTTCTCGTTATCACCTCCATTTCCCATTTTTCGGCGAAATCCAGAGGCTTTGTGTGTTGAGTGACGGAATCAACATCGCAATTTGCTGCGCGTTACCAGAGCGAAGAAATAAAAAAATATTAAACATAACATAGAAAAACTATTTTCTTGATATTGATAGAATTTCGAGGCTAATGTGGCATTGGTGGTACTATCGCCTTTACCACTCATAACAAATACTCTGGTATGACACTTCTATTGAAATTTTCAAAACAATTTCAAAGTCTTGGTCTTTCTCTTGGTTTTGTGGGCTATCTCTTTTATGTGGAGTAAAAAGCAAAACTGTGTCAAAAAGTTGAAGTAATAGTTTCCTAATAGATATTTATAATAAATTAAATCAGAGTGTTGGGTTCTATATAACAAAAAAATAAAGGTTCCAAAACCATAAACCTTTATTAGGGTTTTTAGTATTCTGTCAATGATAAGGATATTTTGATTTAAACATAAAATAAAAAATGATACGGGGCAAGTGTTTGTAGTATTATTAAACTGATCAATAAAAAGCACAAAACACACACAAAGTGCACTCTTCCTGCCAATATTCATAAGAAATACTGTAAAGCTATCTTTATATTTACAAAAAAAAAAAAACATAAAATCTCTATAATTTGACAAAAAAACATAATAATATTTTCACAATATTCTAATCAACAAAAAGAAAATATATAACCAAAAACACTTTTCCACATATCAGTACTCAACATATGTCACAACGGGCCAGTACAATAAATAAATAGCGCAAATTCCGAAGTGACCAGCCACTGTCCCAATAAAACTGTAGCGTCGCCCGGGTAGGGGGTCCGGGTAGATGTATATTGCTCTCTGTTCTGGCATTTGTCAGCCCTTGTAGTGCCTTAGGGATAACTTGCCTTTCAAATACTTTGTTTTTACTACTTACAAAAGGTTCCTTATAGAGACAGTATTGGGGTACAGTGGTTTCTGGTGCATTTGATTGAATTTGCAAAGGTCTTGAGTTTGATTTTCATTTGGATGATTTTTTTTTTGTTTTTTTATATTGTATCTTTTATATAGCGGGTAGGTAACCTAGTTACGGTAACTGTTCTTCATTTTCGATCAATTTTTTTGAGAGATCTATAGTGGAAGAAGTTTAGAAGAGAGTTTTGTGTCATTAAAGAGAGGAAATAAATTAAACTGACTTCCCGAATGGGAATCAAACCAACAAACGTTACGATTCCAATCAAATGTTGGCATTATATTTCAAATAATTTTAGTTTTTTTAGTATGGTAAGAGTCATTTATTAATGGGAAACATAAGTATCATCTATACTATATTTGAGCTGATTTTTACAAGATACGGTGAAAATGTAAAAATAGAAGAGATTAAGCACCAGTAGTGCAGCCGTTACATATACGTAGTTAAAAAATTTCAGAGATTTTGGTTCATATCCTAACATGAGAAATGTTCACAAGTAAAGAGTTTGATTAAACTGTTACTGCTTCTTGTTCATGCAGGAATTTCGAGAAATCTTCTCTTAATGTTTCTGTGAAAATTTAGGATGCCTAGCTATCATTGTTTATGACATTCAGCCTGGTGATAGACAGACAGACAAGAGTCTCTTAGGGTGACATAACCCTTATAACACCGATATTGGAAGCATTTTCACCACAAAAATAAAAAAAAATGCATGAATATGCATTTTGTAGTTATAGATAATTCTATAACTACAAAATAAATACAAAAAAAGAAATCACCACAATAAGATCCCATAAAACGAAGCAAGGACACAAGGAAGGATATCAGCTAATACAATCTATTCAAAACAGACGTTTCACTTGAAGTTTTACAACTAGCGTGCTACTATAAATTACAAGACCTTGACAGTATTATCACTGGAGGTAGAGGTAGAAATATACAATAACCTACCTGCCCTAGCCTCATTCAATACGGAGATAAGAAACGAATATGACTAGCGACATTCCAAAGATATTTACTTTGTTACTGTATGTGGAAGTAGACACGATAAGGAAAAATTATAGGTGTTTTAATTGTTTAAATGGTTTGAGGTCGTCGTGGCATCGTACACATATATATAGCACTGAATACACAACGGTTGTGGGTTTGATTCCTTATTGGGTGTAAGATTTATTTTCATTTTTATGGTGAGTAACGGCGTTGCGTCCCAAAACTCAACACGCAATATGTCAAACATTGGGTGGTTCCTGGGAAACTGAGTGTCCCAGCTATTAATAAATAATTAGTAGCAGGGACACTCAGCTTAATATTAGTAATTTATCTAACGAAGTATGTAGAGCACAAAAATCTGTTTCTGCCTGAAAACTACAAGTTTATAAAAAATAAACATATTATAGAACTACGACTTTCTAGTCGTATATATTTTAAAGTAATACGTAAGAAATATTAAGTTTTTTTGTTGTAATAAATAAATTTAAGATAATTTAAGGTGTGGCGTAAAGACTTGCCTAGAATGCAAGGCAAAATTGTAATTGTTTTAGTATTCATATTAAAACATGCAAAATAGTATCCTTTATGAAACTTAAACAATTGAATTATAAACAAAACAAAAAAAACCCAAATACATAAACTAAATTAATATATCCAATAACATTAAAAAATAAATCAAAATCGATTTACTTGTTGTCACAATCTATGAGGCCAGTCGTGGCGCAGGGACACAAAGTGTGACTGTAAAATTGACTGGTTGTGGGTTCGATCCCCACGCGAGGAAGTGAAGTATTTATTTACATTTTCATTTATTCGCTCTGATGTCGAGGCAAAACGCGGTGTTGAGTTTTGTCACCCAACACACAATGCCTCCAGCAGAAGGTGGGGAACGGAGCGTCTTAACACTGGGTTCCCTCTGCATACCCTACTGTGTGCGGGATACAGCATGAAGCTGATCCACTTGTTTCACAGTTACGATGGAACAAAGAAACGAACATACATACATATATACACGCTAAGAACATAACCCTTTATACTTATTTATATAAATCTATATTATTATTATTATGGTATCCTTCTCCATACATTTTCAAAATTTAAATAATTTTAAAGTGAAATCGATATTTTATGATCGCGTGTCGATCCGATTCGATATTTTCACCATGCACCAGTGACCTTTGTTTATAATATGCTTTACATAATATTTCTGTGACCCTGTTATTTTATACTAGGATTTTGACCTAACTGCATCTTATTATTTTTATTTGTTACTTTTTTTTTATAAACGGGGAGTTGTTTGCCTTTTTTTTGGGTTCCGTACTTCAAAATTAAATAAAAATCTTTATACTTATTATTTTTTGTCCATTTGTTAAGATATTTTTTCTCAAGAGGAGATAGTAAAGTGAAATTAATATCAAATGTCCAGATATTATAAAAGTAAACAGACAAACATAAGTTTATGAATGTATGTTATGCATTCATTTTATATGAGGTGGATGACATGTATATATATATATATATAGAGAGAGAGAGAGAGAGAGAGCCAATAGCAAAACAGTAGGGCCAGACCTTCCCTATTTTTTGAAGCCTGCAAGTTTCTGCGCATACACCCAACAAGTATCAGAGAATAACACAACTTTCGTTAAATTATAAAGCTCATTTTTTTATATTTTATTGGGAATAATATTAAAAATTATTTTAGCCATTGCCAGATACTAAGCATGGTTTTGACTTCAACACCTTTAAATTACAAGCTCCTACGAATCTAATGTACTTTTAGTGTAAAAATATTATTTGCTCCTAATATTTTCATAGGTGTTTATAGCTTTTAGGATTTGGGGATATCCGGTTGGGGGTTATAACCATGAGAAATATCTTGCAATGGACAACGTCATTTCTTATATCATTGCTTAGAAAATATAAAAAATTAAGGTCTATAATTTAACGAAAGCTAGGTACTATTTTTTGCATCTTAGTTATCTAATAACTATCAAAGTAACGAACACTTATTTTCGATTCGATTTCATATTCCCTAATAGGTACCACTTACCAATATTAAGTGTGCACGCACAGAAACTTTTAGGTCTTATAAAATAACGAAGGCTTGGTTTCTATCGGCTCTTGGGTGAAAATATAATTTTTTTTTCTGTGAAATACCTATGAATTTTCACTTTTCACATTTTTTCATTTGTTTGTATTGTAAGTTCTCACTTTGTGAATAAATTTGTAGCTATAGGTTCACAGGAAGTACTTACACGAATTTCATACTAAATGCAGCAAAATCGATGCATATATATTTTTAATGCATTGACTTAAAAATTTTATATTTTGTGCATTAAGGAACCATAAGCTTGAATACTTGATATTAATTTCAGCGTCATCTCGAGATTAATAGTCCTGACAGATGGACAGATGGACATTAAGGTGATTCTATATGCGTTCCATTTTTACCTTTTGAGGTACGGAACTCCAAAAATGATACGAAACCGTCGATGGCAGAGTCCCATTGGTTTTTATTTCATGAGTGATAAATCGCTACCTTCCTTTGTTAACGTTCAACTTTCCAAGAATGTATAAAACGTTGTATTGAAAAGAAATTAACATCGTTCTGTAGCGTAAATAATTTTTAATGGTAATCGACTTTATCTTTAGCTGTAGTAGATTTTTATTTTACACATAGCAAAGTTATATATACGATAATGTAAGTAGAAACTACGTACGTTTTGGCTCGGAGGAATCAAATATTAAATAATTTAATTTCCCCGCTTTGGTAACGATGCAAAGAGCGGCGTTGAGTTCCGCCACTCAACACGCAACAACTCGAAAATCCGACGGAAAGTGGACAATGGAAGTGTCTTAATAAAACGAAGTGACTTAACACTCCCGTATTTACTTTGACTATCCAGCATGAAGGTAAAAAGGCATTTGATACATTCAAAATAACAAAAACACAGACCGACATTTCAAATTCATTTAGTTATATATAGATTCTATATAGGTAATAGTAAGATTTCGTTTATGGCAATAATTTTCGGTTTCCGCCCGAAATATGGCGGAGATAAGATTAAAGTTATTTTATGTGCATTCATTAGATTACGACGATTTATTCTGTTGTAATTTTAAATTTATTATTTTAGTTTCTTTATTAATTTAGGTTAAATATTTTGTATATATATATATTTTTATATTTTCAAAATACATTTTTAATAATACGTAATTTTAAGAATTCAAGCGAGAAGCGGACAAGGGAGTGTCCTGACACTTGATCCTCATTCCCTACTTTGCTAAATGCATGAAGGTGAAAAAAAAACAAGTTACTCATAGATATCTATGCTATTATTGTAAATCGGAGGAGCTTGTTTGCTTGAACGCGCTAATCTTAGGAACTACTGATTTGTAATGAAAAAATCTTTTTGCGTTGGATTCCCTTTACCATAAACAGCCATATGAAACAAATCATATTTAAATATTCCATTTCTTCGCTCTGGTGTCGAGGTTAAGCGCGGCGTTGAGTTCTGCCACTCATCACGCAATGCCTCCAGAATTCCGCAGAAAGTGGGGAACGGAGTATCTTAACACTAGATTCCCTCTGCCTACCCTGCTGTGTGCGGGATACAGCGAGAAGCTGATTTTTTTCATATTTAAATATATCATTTGATCACTGAGCCGTAGATATAAACAAATATAGTAACATAAATGATGATTAAAACATACTACATTGACCCAATGACCAAAAATTAAAGTTTAAAACTTTAAATTACCACCGCGCTCCATACAATTTACATGTAATTACAAAATAGAACCGACTTTTGACTTCCCAAAACCAAAGTGTACCATTTCGGAAGCCTACTATTCAAAATTCAAAACATTCGTACAGCAAGTGATGCATGATCACGGGTCGAGTGAAGTGGTTCTTCAATGAGAACCTCAAAATATATATCCAAATTGAACTTTAAAGCTAAGATAATAGAGTTTAAATTTAATTACCAGTAGTCTATAGTCCGTAGACGTCCGCCAAATGAACATAGAAACGACTTTATTTTCTACGTTATTCAAATCGGGCCAATATTTATGTACAGGGTGTTCTGATATGGGTTCATTAGTGATTTTGTGTGGATGTTAAATAGTTTTTGTAAATATGTTTTTTTTTTTTTGGAAGTATTATTTTTTTTTATAGTTTAACTACAGAGTGGGACATCATTTGATTGTAAATGCGATGGTTATAGGTTCGATTTCCACTTAACGAAATTAATTATTTTTATTTCTCCGCTTTGGAGGGATAAAACGCGGCGTTTATTTATGGAGGGGGCTCTGGAGAGCGTAACATATAGAACAGCGTGTTTTGATGCTCGATGACTCTTGACTCATGTAAACTTGATCTACTTTCTTAGCTCTATGCAACCTTTCACATATGATAGATAAATAGTGTTAAGACACTACGTTCTTCGTCATTTAAAGGTGCATGTATTTATATAACAGCGACATCTTCATTTAATTCTTGGAATAATCTGCTGAAATATCTATTTGTTTTCAACTTTATTTCTAATTTCATAGAATTTTTGACTTGAAATATAATATACTAGAGGCCGCCCGCGACTTCGTCCGCGTGGAAACCCTATGATAACGAAACAATATTATCAACATAAGAAATATGGTAACTAAATATTGCAAAGCTCTAATCATAGGTCTATTGGTAGCTACTGCAGTATGCTCCTATAAACTATATTTAGCGATTTTTCTCCTTTAAGAATCAATCCCGCGGGAACTCCGGGATAAAAAGTAGCCTATATGTTATTCTGGGTCTTCAGCTATCTACATACCAAATTTCATCGTAATCGGTTCAGTAGTATTTGCGTGAAAGAGTAACAAACATCCATACATACTCACAAACTTTCGCATTTATAATATTAGTAGGATATTTTTAACAAAACTGTAATTATCTTGTAATTATTTATTACAATTTTTACTTTGGACTTTGACCGCGTGTTCAGATGACACATTTTATTACGTCCCGGAGGTAATTCGACACAGAATATAATATTCCTTGATAATTGGACTATTTGAAATCTATTTTTTTTGTATTTCAACAAGTAGTTCTAGAGATTAGCACGTTCCACCAAACAAATAAAAATAAAAAGCTTTATAATTTCAGCATATATATATATATATATATATATATATATATATATATATATATATATATATATATATATATATATATATATATATATATATATATAGATTATTATTACTACAATTTCTATTTTAATTTCAATATTATTATATAATATTTTAAGTTGGCAAAGTTAATGTACAGGTTCTTTCAACAAGAATGACAACTTTGGCCTAATTTTAAACATAATTATTTATTACTGCTGACCCACCTCAGATTTAGTATGCTTATTTTTATTAATTTAAATATTTTCTTCTTTTCTCATGAGATAGATAAAACTTTGTAATGATACAAATATATTTTTTTTTATCGTCGAGCAAATAATATTTACTTTTTCTTTATAATTTAATTAAATAGTTTAATTTTGGCTTAATAAAGAAATAATTAGAAAGACAATGTTTATAATCGTTAAACTAATATCACTTACAATTTTGAAATTCCGGTGTTGCGGCACGTCATCAAACTGTAAAATACGACAGTTGTTGATTTAATAAATTATATTCATAACACAAAATCATATTATGTTATTAACGAAGTATCTTAACACTAGACTCCACTCACCTGCTTTACTATCTATATATCTATATATATAAAAAAATTATGCATTGCATCATAGTATAAATGGGAAGAAATCATCGTACATAAGAGACGGTCGTGGACTTATCAATTTGAGACAATTTATATAAAATACTAGCGGCCCGCCCACGGCTTCGCCCGCTTAAAATACATGATTATTGATTTAAGCAGAATTGATTGACAACTATAATAAAATAAAATAAATAAATAAATCAGCTTCACGCTGTATCCCGCACACAGCAGGGTAGGCAGAGGGAACCTAGTGTTAAGACACTCCGAATATATATATATATATATATATATATATATATATATATATATATATATATATATATATATATATATATATATATATATATATATATATATATATAT
>JAATLQ010037094.1:0-47584 GCA_013421005.1 Heliconius erato x Heliconius himera | reverse complement strand
AATTATGTATTGAACAGAATTTCATGTTCTTATATAATTAATTACTAAAGACTTAAAATACTGAAACGACCAAGCAGAAGCGCATGCTCTTGTCGATTGAAAAACTATCTCAAGAAAAATTAATATTAAAAATACATTAGAATGTTTCCCATGGCTTGAGAGGATTCGCGTTACCATACTTAGAATGCTGATTAAGCATTTACCTGTACCGTTCTCATGCCATGAGCCAACATAACTATGTCTTTATAATTTGTTAACGTCTTTTGTTATATTTACAAGGTTTACTTTTTTAAATATTAATTTCCCTGAAAAAAAATCTTAAAGCTGAGATATACATTCACTTTTTCGTTTATTGTGATTAAAATCAATATTTAAACTTTTCCACAAATGTTCGCGCTACGATCAAAATATCAAAGATTTATAATGTAATAGCGTTTTAAACAATATTTTTCAACAGCTAATTTTATTTATTTTTTTTATTAATTAATAAAATAAAATTACATGTGTTGTGCGCCCCTATATATTAACAAAAGAGATTTGTGTTTGACAATTTATTTTAAATCAGTGACATGTAGAGTCGTCCCCAACATCCACTGGCTTTTTTTAAATTTAGCTGACCAGTTTATTTGTATTTATAGTATAAATTTTCAAAATAAAACAATATACATACATAGTTTACAAACTTTAGTATTTTTTTTCAATTTCGTCAGGTAAAGATATATACTATTTAGTAAAAAATCATTCCAAGTCAAGAAATACATACTTTACATTTAAAATGTAAGTAAAATCTGTTTGGATTTTGAGCGACATAACCACCTCGGATCCAATATAACAAATATAGTTAAACCATTAATTAATTGTAATAACTTTATATAAAGTGAAAACACGACATTTGAAAGTTATAATTTTAGTACTGCAAAATATATTGCATGTATAGAACCAATTATGATAAAAATAACCACTTTTTAATAGCCAGGTAGCGTCCTGCGGTTGACAGAAACCAAGCTTTTATTGTAGCTATTAAAATAAAGTTTCATAGAATCAATGACACCGATATAATAAATCGCATATAATATATACCGCAGTAAAACAAGGAAAGCAAGAAAAAAAGTTATAATTAGCTTTTTTGTAACAATGATTCCTTTTAACTTGGGTGCGATCAATAAAAACAGATTTATAATACCTGTAATTTAAAAGATAAAAAAGACTAAGAAAGATGTTTTTTGTATAAAATTAAACTTTATTCTCCAACATAATATACTGTATATTAACGTTTGGTGTAAACTAAAATAAACTAAATTGGAAAATGGAGAAAGAGATAACTCGACAAAAAATATTCACAATATTTTTCAATACACTAATTTATGCAAGCAGTATTAAATCTTCGGATAAATAAATAATAAAGCCACCGCTGACTTCATCTATATTCCTCGAAAAATGAGGAATGCACAAAATTCTCGTAGAATAGCTCAAAATCTTAGACACACAAGATGTGTAAATTACCAAGTAAATATAATATAACTAATAAAAATAATAAAATATAAACAAACAAACAAATACGCAGATATAATTAAAAAAATCCTGAAACATACAGATTACTATTTCTTATCAGTATCGCCCAATATTAATAACCTATCTCCAACGTCAATCTTAGATTGTTTCATATATCTATCCAATCTCTAGTTTGGATAGATATATGAAACAATCTAAGATTGACGTTAGAGAAAGGTTATTAATATTGGGCGTATATCACTTTCGGCTCCCACACATACTAGCTTAGCCACACGAAATAAACATCCATATAATAAGTGAAAACCATTCTGGCATCTGTGTTTTCTACAATATATTTTAACATTACATTTGCTTTAGACATAGTCTGTGGCGATGTGTATATTATTTTCTATAATAATAGCTTCACATTCGGACTCGCCCACATGATCAAATGGAAATAACGTAGAGTTGTGTATACTGTAGCCTACAGCCGTCCTACATAAAAGAACTATAACAAAAAATATTTTTCAATTAGGAAAATATAAATTTATATACGGGAAGATTCATTTTTTAAGATATTTGAGTATAAACATTGTTTTTTATTAAAAACAATTTTTCGCAATTCACAATTTTCTATTCTCACAATATCGCAATTCAAAATTTCGCAGTTCACGTATTAAATTGACCAAATCAAATAAGTATACCCAAATTATACATTACCTAATGATAGAACCCACAACCATCGTTTTTACATTTAGAGACAATCCTGATGTGTCATGGCCCTTTATATGAATTTACATATGTATATATATAAATAATATTATTTACTAGCGACCTGTTCGCGGCTTCGCGTACTTCCATAATGCATATTGCATCAAACTGATGAATTTCTAACATTATACTACAAAATGCTTAATATAAAATTTAACGAAATTTTACTTCATAAAAATTTATATTAGTATAGACTAATATTTTAAAACTGGAAAGTTTGTTTGGTTGAAATCGCCAATCTCAGGAACTACTGGCGTCAAATTGTTTTTTTTTTGTTTTGTTGTTTAGTGATCATCAATCATTTATCGAGGAAGGCTACTTATAAATACATGAGAATAATTTTTATTCGTTAAGATATATGTATAAAGACACTTTTATGTTAAGCCCATCTATATTAAAAAACCATCTATACAAAAATTAAAAAAATATAGTATCGTTTTAATAGCATGAAGCGGATATTCAGCTTTACTATAACAAGTTAGCGAGCGCGGGTTCCAGTAATTAGCCGCTTTTGTTGTGCTACGAGATAACTCTTTAATGATGTACCTACCGTTTGTGTAGGCACAAAGTTTTTTGTATAGCAATATTCATAACAATGATATTTTCTTTTGTTTATATAAATAAACACATCTAAACAGAAATGTAGAGAAAGATTATTAAAAAACAACTTAAGTTATCTTAGTATATTATATACTGTATATATTAGACGGGACATTTTTTTTTTAAATTATAGTGGAAATATTGTTCAGGACATCGAAAAAATATGTCTGTTAAAAGGGCAACTCTTCATTTTTTTAAGATGAGGTGTCTCGTCGTAATTTGTTCTATTTCCTATATAATAATGAGGGTAAAAAATATAAAAATAAAGTGAATTTAGATTTTTTTCCATTTGAAATTTTATTGTGATTAAAAGAGAAGTATTGGTATAAAAACCAATATATATTCTTGTAGGAAATGAAACGATCTACAAAGAAATGTCAAATATCTTTTTTGCTAATTTGACTCATTAAGAATTATTCCAAGTTAAAGTCGTAAAATAGTCAAAATAATTGAAGTATCATATAATAACAAAAAAATATCTGGAATGTTTATTTGGTTGGACGTATGTGTCATGTTTCATAATCAACTATTATTATTTCTATTCCATCGCAGAGGCAAAGCCGTAGGTTAAAGGTAAGTTTTAATATCCATACCTTATAATTAATTGTAACGGAAAACAAAACTATTTTAAACAATGTTGTTCGACAAAATTGCTATAAATAACTGTTTTATTGAATTGATTTATTTTTAAAATTATATTATTATTAGAAAACGAAAGTAAGCGTTCAAGCGGGAGAAGCCGCTATCGGTCGTCGGTACTCGCTAGTAGTAAACATACTTGCAAATAATATTAAAAAAAAACTTACATCAAATATTTTCCCCAAATCCGTAGCTAAACAGGAACAATTATAGGCGAGGAGACCCAACTCTTTCACCTACAAAAGGAAGCGAAAAATTTTGATTTATTAAAATGTTTCTTAACTGTTTACTAACATTAAATCAAGTTTCTGATTTTTAATATATTACTTACATATTTATATATAAATCATATAAACTAAAAATAAATCAATAATTATAGTTTTCAAAATGTTTAGCAAATATATGTTTAGAGGTCAGACTGTAAGTGTGATGGTAGTGGGTTCTTCTACTTCCCCCAAGCGGGGAAATATTTGTATTTATATTATTTTCATTTGCCCACTCTCTAATTCTAATTGACGCGGCGTTCCCTCGTTCAACGCACAAAGCCATGGTACGACTCCAATATAGAATAAAAAATAAATACACTGAAAAATCGGTCGATTAGATCTCGCTTTTTAAAACAATATCACATTTGTAGAACACACGCTAAAGTGAATCAATAAATAATTTAAGGCCGTTATTGCATCGTCTGACTGTAAAGGCGACGGTTTTGGGTCCGATTCCCAATTGGGAAATTGAAATATTCAATATTTTAATCTTCTCGTTCTGGTGTCGAGACAAAGCGAAAAAAAAATAGATAATGCCTCTTAACGCTAGCTACATCCTACCTTACTTGCTACATATATGTGGAATACAATGGAAAACTATTATTTTTTGTTTACAAAATATATATTTTTTAAATTCACCTTTACATGTTTCCCATGAGTTCACAAATATTTTAAATAACAAGAAAACTTTAAAAGTTGAAGTTAAAAGTAAAGTTTACCTGAGTGAGTGACCTCCAGTCCATATTAGCACTACCAATATAGAAATGTTTTCGATCGACTATCCAGAACTTTGTGTGTAACACTCCACTACCTAATAACTTTGAGAAGTTCAAACTTCTAACCTGTTGATATCAATATCAATCTATATAATAAAAATTTAACTGATTTCTGTCTGTACATGGAAGGTTTATAAAAAAAATATTATTGGGGACATTTATCACTGTAATAGAACCCAAAACAATAATTTAAAAAAATATTTCTGTTTATCTATGAGTTTATGTACGCTTGTCTCAGAAACAGTTTTAGCGATTTTAATGTAGTTGTCACTATTGTATTTTGGTAATCTTTCTTAACTTTTTTTTATTAATATAAAATAATAATTTTCGTTTCCAAGCCATCGTCTCGAATTCAGGGGGAAATCGGAATCGGGAATGACTAAACACTACGCATAAAAAGTAAGGCTAAAAAAAGATAAGAGTTTGCTTAAATATGCTGCAGAATAACAGAAAGAAGTTAAGTTCACTTTATAGTTATAAAAGAAAAAAAGTAACTTTAAGGATTTGAATCTGTAATAACCACGGAATTGATCTGAGTGATGGTATTTCATAAAAACATCTTGTTTTCCATGTTTGTTAATTAAATAGAACACAATATTTTTTCAATACAAAAATTTAGTCATATAAAACTTCCGATTACGTTCCGTCATCCAATAAAAGAAATAGAACAATAATCTTCAAATGTTAGTAAATAAAAAAACAGATTTACTTATAAATGATTTAGTTACATCTTACATACCTGTGCAGCTTTTTTCTTAACTAAATATTCAGTGTCTATATTTGGATTTGACTTAGTAGGCCAGTTTTGAGCAATTTTCAACTCTATATTCCTTTTAGTTCCAGCCGCGAGTAAAGCTTGGAACACTTGCTCCCCCTGCAATATTGTGTAAACAAATAAAAAATAATACTATTATATACGTAGATGATGTTATTTTTAACATTATTGATGATAGTGTAATTCCACACTTAGGAGAGAAAAAAACTTTTTAAAAATCGTATTAAAAAAATTAGGTAGTGGGATTTAAACCGTAAAAGTATTATGCTTTATATCACTTAATTTATCATTTTTCTAGAAAACATGCAAATTACATAATTTTTTCTACTAATGTCCAAACTGAAATATTTAAATTACATATAATATAAGAGGCCATCGTGACTGAAAAAGCGTATAATTTTCATCATGATGGTCATGAGTTCAATCGTTCCTATCGGGCAAATGAATTATTTGCATTTCCTCGCTCTGGCAAGACTAAAGGCAGTGTTCAAAAATATATAAAGATGAAATGTATAAAATATATAAAAATAAAAAAATAAAGCCATCGTGGCCCAGTAGCACGGAGTGGACTTTTAATGCGACGGTTGTGGATTCGTTTTCCAATTTAAAAAAAAATATTATTTAACGTTTTCATTTCCTCGCTCAGTTAACAAGACCAAGAGCCTTCCACCACTGAACACTCAATGTCTCGAGAATTCTACGGAAAATTACTCTGCCATATGTGGGATGCAGCGTGAAGTTAAAAAAAACTTACCTCAACAGAAGTATTATAAGGATAGAGTTCGTTAAACCTAAGAGTCCAATAGAACGAGGCTATTTCTATTGACGTTTGAGCTTCATCTATCAAATCTAACCAAGCATTTTTAGTTGGCATATGCGTTACATTCGGTGGATACATGTGCCCTTCTGGTATACTTTCTACTAACGATAACCTTAAAAGAAATTTAAATGTTTTTTATTTAAATAATCTTAGTATGATTAACAAGATGTGGCCGAGCTAAAGGTTTTTTATTATGAAAAAGACAAGGCAAACGAGTGTATGTGTCTCCTGATAGTAAGTTATCAACACCATTTGTGACCCTGTTTAACAGAGGACCAACAAATTAATAGAAAAAACCTTTTTTCCTTTATTCTATAGGTAAAACACATATATTAATCAATCAAATCCTGAGATGTCTGTTTATTCACGAATAATTTACTAACTTCACATGAATATACAAGAAATCATAAAACTCCATAAAAAAATACACGAATAAATATTATATGACCTTTCTCCCATAGCCTTGTCATTGATGAATAAATAATTTATAACGATAAATATATAAGAATCGTTTGTTATACTTAAATAACTATGGTGGGTGGGGATGACATATTTAAATAATAATTGTCAAGTTATTAAGATTGCTATTTATAGAAAGAAGCTATAAATCTTTTCAGAAAAAAAATAGCCATCATAGTGTAGTGGACGCAATCAATGTGGGTTTGATTCCCAATCAAGTCATTTATTATCATTACTCACTATTGGAATTATTCGAGGCCAGTTGTGGCACAGGGACACAAAGTGTGGCTGTAAAATCAACTGGTTGGAATCCCAACTCGAGTGACTTGAATTTATATTTCCATTTCTTTGCTCTGGTGTCAAAGCACAGCGTGGTGTTGAATTTTGCCACTCAACACCCTATAATATACAATTAATCTATTAAAAAGTTTCTATTTAAAAAATTCACACTGTACTATTAGAAAGAGTAAATCGCACAAAAACAAAAATTTTATATACTAACACTAACATAAATTTATTGACCAAAAAATAATTGTTTTATTTCAGAGCTTTTGTGGTCAATTTCAATAAATAGCATTCATTTCATAAAATAACTTTTAAGTTTTTTTCTCTTATAGAAATCTAATAACATTTATAACAGTAATTATTTTTATAATATTTTATTTAATATACTATTTAATTTATCATAAATTTTAAAGTAAGTGTGAGGGTGAGTGTATATTATTCCTTCTACCTTCCCTATTATGTGCAGGATACAGCAGTTGCAGTGTAAAGTTATAAAAGAATATATTATCTCACATACCTACATTCATCTGAGCAATGCATATCAACATGAGCAATAGTAGGCAGCACCTGTGCAATGTTAGGTTGATCTAACAGAGGCACCAACACAACAAGCACTATTAATACTATCACTATTGAAACTGGAATACATGACGGCCTGCACCAGATACTGCGCTTCTTTCTTCTAAAATTATTATATAAATATTATTAGATGTTAATAAAATGTAAGCTTCAATTTTTTTTTAATTTTTAATTTTAATTAATAATAATAATAATGTTTAATAATTTAAATATAATTAAATTTTACATATAATGTAATAGTAAATTTTTAAATAAGTAAATATATTTACTTAGAAGTACTTACTTATCATTATAACTATTTCCATTTTCATCTCTCATCATGAATATCTGCTCCCACTGCTCCAACTCCTCATCAGACGACGACGCGTTCCCCAGACTCCCCGATTCTAGTACAGTCTGGGACAAAATGTTATGATGTGATTAAAATGTAACTTTTGCATTTATCGAACTAAATTCATGTCATTAATTGTAAAATGTTTTTGTATATAAAAATCTACATTGGGTTTTTTTAACTTGTTTATCAAAACTTTATCAATTTCCTTATCAATGAGTAAATAATATAAATATTATCAACAAACTTTGCACTTTTTAATAACTTGTTTAAATGTTGCTAAAATAGCCATATTGCTATTTGTTTAGTAGGTACGTAGCATTCACAATGCAAATTTAACAAAAATAAACATTTTTGACAATGACAGACAATTTAAAATGTCATATAAAATTGACACATTGTTATTTATTAACTTTTAATATGAAGTTGTCAATCCGTATCTTACTAAAAACCGTTAATCGATTATAAGCTGGAATCGTCATAACACCAAAGTAAAGTTTTATCGCAAATAAAAAAATTAAAATATCTGTAAAATGAGGTTAATAAAATTATGATTACAGATATATGACAAAAATGACATGACTTTAGCAAGTAAAAATTGCTGAACTGACCATTTCACTTTGCTTGACCACTTCGTGTTCAATGAGCACGAGTAGGTCAATATTGTTGCAATAACATTATTTTGTTCACTAGTACAACTAAAGTAACACATTGATAACTGCATTTTTTTATCCTGAAGTTTCCTTTCAAGTCGTGTAAGCGCATTTGCAGCAGAAATAATACTGCAAAATAGATGACGTCGACTACAACCGCATTGTTCACGTGTATTTTGAATACAATGTTAGTTCTAACCGTAAACTATGCAGGCTAAAACTGCTCAAAATACATTAATTATTGTTACTCAGGCAACAGTATAATTTAGTCGACGTATAATGACTGTAATATTAAATTTATTTGTGTAAATGTAATTCAAATAACTTTGTTTTGTATTTGAATAATATAGTCAAAACGATTGCCTTTTACATTTACTTTTTGAACTAGGTAGTACCTACACATAATAGTTCGATCGTTTTTTACAATGTTTATTTCTATTTTTCAGATATTTTCTTTTATTTGGTATGCAATTTCTCACTATTTACGGAAAATATCCTAGGCGAAGAATAAAGCTGACAAACTTAAGGATCGCGGACCAATGCACTCATTTTGTATCAAATGAACTACAACTATAAGTTTAAATAGATTTTTTTATTATATTGTTAGTTTTCATTTCCTGCTAAATTTAAATAACTAGTAGGTCCACGGAAAGTATCTTATAGGTTTTGATTACGCGGCAAATTTCATGCAAAATACAACAAAAACGATCTTTTGTCTGTCGTATCTTTTGATTGCATCCTAAGGACAGTCGACCTCAATATTTTGTATAATTTTGCTTGATACATCCATGCGATCTCGAGACAAATACTCTTGATAGACGGACAACAAGGTCATCTTATAAGGGTTTTGTTTTTTTCTGTGAGGTACGGAACCCTAAAAATTTCTATTAACAAAAATAAAACATTATTTAAAAAAAACCTAACAAGTCTATACGAGGTGGAAGCATCTGCGCTCCTTTTACAGTAACAAAATATTTTAAATCCATGCCCAAAGAAATTAATCAAGATACCTCAACAGTTTAGACGTACGATTTTTTTCGATATTTATCCATATTGTATTTCGTGTGACGCAATTACGAATAAATACCAATGTAAATACATACTACAACAAAAATACTACCAAACGTTGCTGATATGCTGCTTTTTATTCTCCAAAAACATACTAGAAAGAGAAATCGATATCTCTTGTTGTATTTTACGCAATTCAACATCGCCGCCAGTACCCACGACTCGATTTCGTGAATGAGGCGGGTGCAACGTTATCGCTTTGATAAGTTTGTGTCTTGTGTGTCTGTGTTGTGTCTGTGCGTCATTCTTGACAAAGTATATTCTCACAACCACAAGCATAATTTTATTAATAATTTTGTTTGAAAAAATCACTTTTTCATTTTTAGATTCTTTTGTTTTAATGATATTGATATTAGATATTTATAAAAAGGCACAAAAAATATATTTCTAAAATGATAAAACGATTACTGAAAGAATTTTATGAGATATATAAAGAAGAATTCGCATAGCGAACACAGCGGTATTTTTATCTGTACTTAAAAATTTATAGGCTTTAAAATGAGTTCAATCATTTAAATGGATTGTAAAATACATAAGGCTTTTATTATTTCAGTTGAAGAAATCAATACGAAGAGACTTAAAACATATTCTTTGTGTATTTCATTTAAGTCTTGAAGCATATTTTTGGCCATGTATTGTTTATGTACATTTGTGTTTTTAGGATTCCGTACCTCAGAAGGTAAAATAAAATCCTTATAGGATCATTTTGTTGTCCGTCTCTCAAGTTCGTTTATGTTGATATCGCGTGAAGTTATAAAGCTGAAATTATTGTCAGATAGTCAAGTCTATGGTCTTTTGAAGCACAGAAAAAGGTAAACTTCAAAGTCAACGCAATCAAATAATACAGGCATTCATGAATCTTTTATGCTGCAATTTGTATGAAATGAAAAATATAGGAAATATAGGATACTTCCTGCTGACCTACAGTTATGAAACTTAGCACGATGTTAACTTACAATACAAATTACAATACAAGTATCAGAGAAAAATAATCATTACAAACGTATATTTATAGTTCATTCCATATAAATTAATTTTTAACAAAAAGAAAAACCGACTTCAAACAACAAACTAAAAAAAAATTACATAATGTAAAACGTACTTTGATATTGTTAAACAAAAATAATTAAAAAAGATTTTATAATTTTGATGTCGGTGCCAAGTAAAATAAACAGGCTTAATAATTGGATATTGTAATAAGGCTGTTGTAGCATTAGTTTGACACCGACTTCAAAATTATAAAATCTTTTTTTTAATTATGCGATTGCGACCCCTAGTGCGTATGCCCGCAAACCTAAGCTTGTCAAGTCACAACAGATCATTTATAGTGTATCTATATTTATATTAGTTATTTTTAGGTTTGTCAGTAATCAGACTCTAATATACTAATGTAAAGGTTTTAAACTATTAAATTATATTCATCGTCAACTTTACCGTATTACCTATACAACCATCTAAAGATATTAGACATCACGATCAAAGGTCTTATTAACATTTTAATAAGCTAAAAGCCACAAGGCAATATAAGCGGCATCATACGAAGAAGGGATTATAAAAGATTCAAACGTAAGACTTGATACTTCTAACTCTTTACAGCTTACAATTTATGCACTGGCGTCAAGCAAGAGCAATGCTTTTGAATATTTTAAACCTTTCTACGCCCTCTTTGAAACAAGAATGTACGAGAATTAATACAAATGCAGTTTAAGTAACCTTTTGAGTGAATAAACAATGGTTGAGATGATTTTTTTACGTTAATGCTTTTCATATTTTTAAAAAGACTGTATTTTTTTATAGCCCAGAGCGTTCGGGTCGCCTGATGGTAAGTGATCACCGCCGCCCACGACCCCGTGCAACACCAGAGGAGCTACAGGTGCATTGTTGGTCTTTAAGAGAGGTAGACGCGCTTTTGAGGATCCTAATGTCGTATCGATCTGGAAACACTGCTAGTAAGACAGTTGCGTGGCGTGTGGAAGGAAGTTCCTAAGTAACCGCACAATAGTGAAATGCAACGTATCCAGGTGGTGTGGATGGTGTTTTAGCTTGTGACGTAGTGTGCGAGTAGGCAATTTGGTGGCGGGTAACAGGTCAAACAATTCCTCAGAATACACCTCATGATAAATGCGGTAGAGAACGCACAGCGAGTAGACGTCTCTACGCAAAACCAAAGTGTCATGCCTTTCACAGATCATTAGGTACCTAATGATTCGAACGACTCTACGTTGTATACGATCAAATAAGTCAAGATTATACTGGGGTGCACCAACTCACAGATGAGAACAGTACTCCATATGAGGCTGAACCTGGACCAATCGGTATATAGGCTTGAAGTACCGTCTCGCTCTGCTGATGACCCCCAGTTTTTACGAGATGTTCCTTTCCAGATGATCGTAATACTAGCAGTCCTCGAAACATTAAGGCCCACTTCTAATATTTCATTGATATACAGAAGAAACAGGGTACAGCACACATTCTTGGGGGACGCCAGCGTCATGCACATGCGGGCATGTATCCCGAGCAAAAATCATCTATAGTAACCTTGATTTCTTGCATAAATTCTCGGGAAACCCGTAGGATAGAAGTTTTACAAGAAGTGCTCCATGCCACATTCGATCAAAGGCCTGCGCCACTTCCGAACTAACTGCCAGGTCCTCTCCCTTACTTTTGATAGCCGCAGCCCAGCGGTAGGTTAGGTAGTCCAGGAGATCAACCATTGCAGAAGTCATATTGACTGTCATTATTCTTCCGGCGATGTTCCAGATAAATCAAGAGCTAGCTAATTATAATACGCTCTATCACTTTCGAGAGCAGGGAGGTAATAGCAATAGGCTTGTAGTTAGATGGATCGGAACCATCGCCTGTCTTTGCGATCGGGTGGATAAGCTTTTCCACAAGTCTGGGTCTACGCTAACTGAATACGAATACCGAAACAAACGCGTTAGCATAGGTGTCAGCTCAGAAGCACATCAGTGGAGCACTAAACGAGAGAAATGCCATCAGGCCCACTTGACTTGTGGATGTCCAAAGAAGATCGAGTTCGCCTAACAGCATTTTGGCTGAAATTAACTTCACACATTGAACTCTGGCGAGATACAGCGAGATGGTCGGCGACAGCGTTCGTCTGTCATCCATAGTCAAGTTCAAGGCAAAGAGAACTCCCGGGTCGGAGGAGGAGGTCGGCTATCTCTTTAGCCGTATGACCAAGAATTCATTTCCTGTCCGTAATGGCGGAAGTGAAGGCTGGTTAACTTTATCAAGTGCAGCTTTTTAGAGGACCCATAACTGATAAGTTCCAAACTGGTAGCTACCAAGCTAAACGCCGATTTAGGCGCTATGCTCGGATTTTGCTCTGGAAATTTCCCTCTTAAAGTACCAAGAGGCTCGGTTATACTTCCTCTTTGAGGCTTTTACCTTCGGATCCTTAGTATCCAGTGTCTCGGCCCAGATTTGATATGCCTCGCATTTGCTAATGCAATCAATAAAAAGGTCACGCATTAATTAAACATTACCGAAATATACTTGAAATGTTTATTTTGTACATTAAGCATACCGTATACGTAATAAATTTATTAAATAAAATATATATTAAGCAACTCCCATTGGAAGTAGAGTTTCTGCATTAGGTATATCTATGTATTAATCCATTAGGGGAATAAGCACGGCCACTTACATTCGGTACAATAGGAAATTAGTCTGGACATCTAATCCATTTAAGTCTACGTATTTTTAATCCGATTATATTTTACAATTTTATTTAATCTTTTAGTAAACGTTCTGTTGCTACTTTAAAATAACAGCAACTAACTTTTAGCTTTTTTTATTACTCGAGAAAAATTCAATTAAAAACAACAAATTTAAAAGGATTTACAAATCCAAAAAAAAATGTACTAGTATCATAATTTTGATGTTAACGTTGAGTAAATAATAGCAGATTTGCGAAAAATTACTGAAATATTGTCAAGAAAATATTTTATTATACGTTTGGAGTTTTTCAAGTAAAATGGACGACAAGAAATGGGTCAAAATAGTTTTTTACAATTTTCTTACATATTTCAAGACGCTATGTATTAAAATAGCGTCTTGAAATTGATATTAATACCTGATAAAAATATTAGAGATTATATTCCACGATAACACTTTGCCTTACCTATTGTAAACTGTAAGTAGCTGCCAATTCTAAAAATACCCAACACATGCACACATGAACCACGTTTCTAATAAAATATTAAACAGTTATATAAAAGTACGTGTGGGGTTGAAAATTTCGTATATTGTATTATTTGACATCCACCTTTTGTTTAAATAAATTTCTTTAAATCAAATAAATCTTATTTGTTAACATTTTAGTTTCAATGCATTCCTTTTAGTCTATTTATTTCAACGTAATTAATTACAAACTACCTTCAAGTTTAATTAAATATAAAAGTGAAAAGCAGTCTATGTACGTATTTCATTTTAAAAGGTAAAGAGAGCCCGAAGTTTTGTGCAATTAAAATACTTGGCTCAAGGTAGACTACCTTGGAGCTAGTCTTTTGTTTTTATTTTAGCAGAAGACGGCAGGAACAAGTGCAATATATTTTTTACTCTGAAATTATGGCCATATATTTTTATAATATAGTAGCTAGTCATATTTACAGTTGCTAGCCTCTACAGAAATAGATAAATTTTCATTTATGAAACAAAATGAGTTACTTAATAGTCAAGATTTACATTAGGCAGAGATAAGGGATTATTTAATCCGCTTTTTTACAAGGACTAGGTACTGTCTTTGTAAAAAAAAATTAAATTCCAACTTAAGCGTTTTTTTTTCAGCTTCACGCTGTATCCCGCACACAGCAAGGTAGGCAGAGGGAACTTAGTGTTAAGACACTCCGTTCCCCACTTTCTGCCGAAATCTGGAGACATTGCGTGTTGAGTGGCAGAACTCAACGCCGCGCTTTGCCTCGATACCAGAGCGAAGAAATGGAAATATACATTTAAGTAAATATTTCGTCTCCTCGAGTAGGGATCGTACACACAACCAGTCGATTTACAGTCACACTTTGTGTCCCTGCGCCACGATTGGCCTCAATAAGCTTTTTTATGAACTCATTTCCATATGATACTCAACGTCAAAAGATTTCATTGCACTTTGATGTCGCCAACATTCAACGTTTGCAGCACCAATATCGTGTGGTCTGCAGATAGTCGCTTTAACTTGTTATATAATAAATATTTTAGAAAAACTCTGCCGAAAACTGAGACTAATATTAATGTAATTTATTTAAACTTTACTACAAATTACTCTTATATCAGTGCAATATACAGGTAAAAAGAAATCATGATAAAGTTTACGTAAAAAATATTATATGAATAATTATGTATAAATATGCTACGTACCTATTAAGCCTTTTTACGCATAAAATTTAGGCAAAACACGCAATGGTACAAGTCTTCACGTTCACGCCGCTTCAAACACTAAATAGTGATTTAGTATTATATAAGCTTGGAATACCTACCTATGTATGTAAGTAATTGTTGTTATAAATATTTATTGAAAAAAAAAAAAAATAAGACAATAAGCTGCATTGAAAATACTACATAAATAATCAGTATTAACATTTAACAACGTAATATTATATGGGAAGTTTTATATTTTTCATTAAAAATACTTCGAGTACTGTGTGATTCTTAAATTAATATTTTAAATGGTTCTATTTCATATAGTTCTGCGTGATAACAGTAGTATTAATAAAAAATTAAATATTAGATGAAAATATTGTGTTTTATATAATTTTGTTTTAATTGTAAAGGTATAATTTCATTAACACATCAACAATATGTTTGAGCAAATTAAATTCAATAGAATGCATTGAATTTTCAATATGAAATTATAGTTTACAACGACTTTTTACTCTTAGTCACATATTAAAATATAAACGACAATCGTTAACCAGAATCACTCGACATTCTCGCTATATCAAAATATATCTCTACACTATTTATATTAATAGTTTGGTGCAATACAGATACAAATAAAAAAAATGACTATTCAAAGAATAAATACCATTAGCAATTAGCATTCATGCCATACTTCAATTAATTGAATAGTTCTACAGTTTTGCACGAGTCTGTCCGTTAGTAAACAGGCCATTGTTACTAAAACATCATGAAACCTATTCATTGTTGTTTTGTATCTTTAATGTTTTAAGTGATCCATCAATCAAAATTCGGATATAGTGTGATAGAGCTTTTATATTTTGCCGCAATGTCGTTATAAATTTTGAAGGCATGAATATTATTACATAATTTGTATTAATAAAAATAATAATAATTGTATAGATAGTAGTGGCAGAGTTAACGTTTATTTGATATCTTTCATTAGAAGCGTGTTCGAGTCCTCCCACTCGAAACATTTTAACAAAAGAATGGACGAATATGAACCTTTAAGATATGATTTTTCAACTTAAAGAAATATTCTGGGACCTTTTTTACTGCAGATACTACAATATTCAGATACATTTTTAAGCAAAACCAAAAAAAAAAACTTATTATTTCTTTAAACTATGAAAGTAATAGTCCTTATTAGGTCTATGTCGTAGATATAAAACTCGAAAAATACATGTATGCACGTATGTTAGTTTAAATTTACTTTCTAAAAAGGTATTCACATGTTTGCACCTGTCGTATATAAGTAATACGCGTTCTAAATTCCATTCAAAGGCTGTAAACATTTGCGGGGCAAAACGGTTTGTCGTTCTACCGTCGCCATGGCTACTAATTTAATAACAAATTAGGCAAATAGCACGTACAACGCAGGTCAAAATTGATGGATTATAATATAACTCCTGTGTTATATACATACCCAAGGAAGTTAAGGGGATAGTAAATGATTTTTTAAATCAATTCAACATCCTAATCATGAGTTTGATGAAATAGAAAGTATAGTTTAAAAAAAAAAAGAATAAGATATTCTAAATATGAAATATAATATGACTGGTAAAATGATTATTGTATTTTTTTAGACTATATATATTTTTAATACTATAATTAATTAATTATTAACATATATCCAAACGTATGCACAATGTGTGTATTCTATTTAACATATTGTTCAGTTTTACAGTTGCTCGAATATAAATTAAAAATAAAATATATTTTTTGTCTGTATTTTTATATACTAAGATTATCTAAATATTAATTTCAGATAAATTTTAAAATGAAAACTTCTTTATCTTCTATTCTTTATCTATATAAATATCAAAAAAAAAGTTTTATATATTTGAGCTCATTTCTACACTCGAGCGCTACAACATGCGGTATTCTGCTTGTGATAAACCACACAATACATTCGATGCAAAAGCACGAGACGAGAAAACTATTTTTAATATTGAATTTTTGTATAAAAATTTTAACGTGATCAATAAAATCACTGTTTTTACCTGAATAAAAGTAAGGAAACAAGACACAAAGCTTTAGTAAACCACTTGTTATTGAAAACAGACTTTAGAAAGCGCAAATTATACTTATCTTCCAGCTAAATCAATGTAAAAAATACATATAGATATATATAGGTAGTATGAGTAATGATTTTGTAAACGAACCTCGACAAGCCAACAAAGATAGGGTGACGACCGCAAAACTAGTTCAATAAAATGGTCTGTTAAAAATCGAAGAGAATATTAACCCTGGCCTTTCGATTAATTCCTAGTCTTGGTACAATATAACTTACGATCCCAATTAAGTGGTTCAAGGTAATTTTCTTAATTGTTTTGGACAATTTTAGTGTTTTATTATTAAAGTATTATATTTTTTTGTCAACATTGACTAAATAATATAGGCTAGATTATTTTATGTTCGTGCTCTGTAGATCTTTTATAGAGTTCCGTAGCTTTTAAGGCAAAAGGAACCCTTATAAGATCACTTTGTTATTCGTCCGTCTGTCTGTTTGTCGGTCTGACAAATAAAGTTTTTTATATTTACTTATAAAAAAAGATATGGCCATTTACATTGCAAAAGACGTGTATTTGGACACTGAAAATGGAATCAAAATTAATAGGGTACTTCTTGCTAACCTAGAATTACGAAATTGGGCACTTAGCATCTAGAAGAAGTACTAGTTCAGAAAAAAATATGAAAACATACATACATTTCTAGTGATAATCCAAAAATAATACTGTATCAATAGTTTGACATCGACTTTTTAATGTTATAATGTTATAATTTGTTTGTCACTATTGAAATATATATAGGATTTATAAAGTTACAGTGATTCCTCTATATAAAACACAAAAATTCATAATAATAACTAAAAAATAAGAATGCAAGTGAATTTCCAATAAGATCTGAAGGAATTCGAAATAAGAAGGCGCTATCATATTCACAGCTATTGAATTCTAAAGCTTTCAGCATCGAGTTTGAAATGTATTGTTGAGGTAGGAAACGTCAATAATCAAACCATTCTGATAACTAGTTTTGAACTACGTACAATGAATGGCCCGGGTTTATAATGATGTCAAGGAATCTATGACATCTATGACATTAGATATGAATATATTTTCATACATATAGGTACGTATTATAGGATATATTAGGTACATACACCTTATAAAGTTATAATATTATACTGACGTTTTTCTTTGACTGTTTTTGTTTTATATGAATATCTATTTCTTATTTTATGAGCTAGTAATAAATCATTGTCCGATTCGGCTTCCTCGTTTTGAAACATAACGAACAATTTATTAAAATTGGTGAAATTTTGTTTTATCTTTTTTATCTATCAAACTAATAAATAAAAACATTTGTGTAAGTAGATTTCGAACTCTTCAGCTTTACAATATTAGTATTTGTATAGATTCATAATTCAAAAATATTTATGAAAATGTTAGAGACGATATAAAAGACTTATTAATAAAAAAACTAAATTGTCAAATGCCAACGAGAAATTATCATGTCACGTGTGCTTAAGAAGTACGAAAATACGCTTCAAGTTTCCGTTAGAGGCTTCCTAACATATTGATATTTACACTAAAGTTTTAAATCAATTTCCTGTTTTAAAACTTTATAAAAGTAGAAATTCTGACATGGCCTTAAACTTAATGGCATTCCTTTCTATCTCAGCGCAATGTGTCCTTTCTGTGATCAACACATAACATACTATATAAACATTATTAATATCAATTTTTAATAGATGATTTGGTCTTTCATATTGAGATAAATTGAAAAGTATTTAAATAGACGAATATATTTTTATGGATCTTTTAGCTGTTATTATAAAATATTTTTGGATCTCAAAGACGTATAAAATAACTGTACGCCAGTTATATTAGTACGTAGGTAATACGTACGTAATTATTATATATACTAATATGGCTATTTGGCTATTTTACGTTACGTAAACTAGCCAAAATTGTTTAGGCAATCATAAAATTGCGTGACTTTATGTTATAGACGCATAAAATGTTGAACATTTTATGATTAGAGCCTAAGTTATATAAACAATTATGTTGTATTCTGATGTTTTCAATACCTAAATACCTACAAGGGTAGCGAAGTACCTACAATTAAAGGGTGATAGACTGATAGTAATTTGAATATCAAGTCTGAATTATTTTGATACAGTAAAATTAAATTATTATATTAAAGTAGTAAATTATCATATAATTATGAAAAATATACAAAGTGTTTTTGTCAGTACGACTTTAAATGAAACTACAGTTTTAACTACTCTATAAAAGAAAAAAAAATACAATATACAATTAAAAAAAAATCTCAAAAATGAAAAAGAGATTTTTTTCTAAATAAATAATAAAATTATTGTTGTAATATAAGACGCCATTTGTCAAGAACGACGCACGCAGACATAAACCTATCAGAGGGAAACCGCTGACTACTCCTCATTCCGAAATCGAGCTGTAGGTATTGGCGGCAAAGTTCAAAGTTGTTTAACCTTTAGTAATATTTTTATAGTATGTGTTTACGTTATTGGTATTTATGAGTTACTGCGTCACACGAAATACAGGTGTGGATAAACACCGTAAAATGAAAAAAAAAATACGTCTAAACTGTTGAGATATTTTGATTAATTTCTTTAGGTATAGGTTTAAAATATTTTCTCCTATATGCAGTTCCCGTAAAAGGAGCGCTAACGCTTCCACCCTGTATATTTTAATAAAAATACCGTAAGGTAAGCAGAGGGAACCAATCAACCTAGTGTTAAGGCACTCCATCCCCAGTCTCAGTCCAATTTTTGAGATACTGCTTGTTGAGGAGCGGAACTCAGCGCCACAGTTTGTCTTGGCACCAGAGCGTGAAAATGAAAATAATCGATTCCCCGACTGGAACATAACTTAACTATATACAACGTACATACATATATCCTATTAGCTAAGAAATATTTATTTATGACCTGTCAGAAAATAATAAATCATAAACATTTTCCGATCGGCCGCGATGACGTGACCCAAATTGTTACGCTAGGCTTTTAAAAATAGTGCAATATTCATGAATTGCTTCACCAGATATGTTTGAATATTAGCGTGTCAAACTTGTATATTGGAAAACTCATGGTATAATATTATCCTATAAATTTAAATATTTTTTTCATTTCATTCCACTTCTATATCACCGTTATAGTCAGAAATTGACGTTAAGTGGCATTTATGTTTGAAATGAAATTGAATAAGTATAAATTCGTTAAATAACCTTACTCAAATTATCTTAGATTTTTTTTATTCACAATGTATCTCGCATATAGCAGGTTAGGCAAAGGATTTTTTAAAGTTAAGACACCCATTATATGTTGAGCGGCGGAACATAACGTCACGCTTTTGCTCGTTATTATTGCGAGGAAAGATAAAAAGAGAGTAATATTTCATTTCTCCCATTGACAAACGAACCCACAACCGTCATGTTTAAAGTCAGACGCTATGCCGCTGCTTCACGAAAGAGTTTGAAATCATTATATGTTTACAAATAACCGCCCAAAACTACCATTGGGCTGTAATTTGAAATTATTTTTTTTCACTATATCTTATATAGATGACAGATCACAGACAGATAAATAATTTGAAATTAAAATTATTCATTATATCTAATATAGATGACAGATCACACTCAGATAAAATGAGATGACTAATAAAAAACACCAATAAATTCTCACTTAAACATTATTTGCACACTTTATTTTAATTAAATTTGCCTCATGTTTATGTCGATTCGGGCGTTATTTTATTTTGATATTTGAGCGTGAAATTACTTTAACACCTAAACATCGTTATATCGTATAGTTTAATTGGTCAAATTAATGCGCTTTATAATATTAGTGTAGACAAGAGCTACGATCGCCCGTATTTTTAAACTGTAATGGCTTTTAAAATATCCATTTTATTGATACGCTATTAAAAAGCCAAATTTTATCAATAAAAAATGCACAACATCTAACGCTTTTAATTGAATAAGAAATTATACTTTATTGTTCAAAATAATTGCGAAAATCTTCCTTTAGGTCTTTTAGTTTTTGTAATTTCTCTCGAGTTCTCTGGTTTTTTTCAACATTTTACCTTCTTTGATAAATGGGTTATCTAACAGTTAACAGTTAAAAAGATAGGTTCATGAAGTGGTGTTATGTGCTGAAAGTCCTGGGCCTAAGCGAAACGAGCAGGCGGCAAAGCCCACTAGTATTTTATGTAAAAGATCGAAAACACTTGGAATCGCAATTGCATTATTAAAAAACAACCCAATACAAGTAAGCCTATTACAAATAATATGTAGCTATTTATTTAATTTCCCATAATGTATATAAACCAACCTATAAAATATTAAATTCATTAAAAAAAAATTGAAGGCCGACACGATCTAATCGAATCGAATATGATATGTAGAATGGAGGTTTACTCGGTCACTATGCGATTGTTCGAATGTCAACCGACTATCAACGTTTCAATCAACGATTCAATCGCTGTATACGATGAGACGAGTCGCGTGCGAAGGCTCGATAGGGATCACGAGTGAGCCACGTGCAAGCCACAGGTATTGATAGTAAACAATATTTGACGACAATGGGGAAATTGAACTTTGTCTATACAATAAAATTTTAGGGCGGGCTTAAAAGCGAACAAGGCTGTACGGTTTGTTGATTATGGCTTTTTTGTTTATATTTTTTTATTCATCTTCACCTGTATCCCGCACACAGCAGGGTAGGCAGAGGGAACCTTATGTTAAAACACTCCGTTCCCCAAATTCCGCCGAATTCTGAAGGCATTGCTTGCTGAGTGGCGAAACTCAACGCCGAGCTTTGCCTCGACACCAGAGCGAAGAAATGAAAATATAAATGTAAATAAATATTTCACTTCCTTGAGTGGGGATCGAACCCACAACCAGTCGATTTTACTTGTTGATTTATGCATCTGCGCCACGACTGGACTTGGCCTTTGTTTATAATATTAATAATTTATTTTTTTAAATGTATGGTCACTTGGTCAATAACTAGGTCCTGTACCTTGAAACATGCTGGACCTTCACGTGGTATCTCGCACATAGCATGGTAGGCATATGGAACTTAGTGTAAGAAGAATTCTAAAGGCATTATGTTTTGAGTGGCGGGACTCAACGCCGCATTTGTCTCGTTACCGGAGCGAGGAAAATTAAAATCTCTATATATAATAAAAGGAAAAAGAAATCCAGAATTGAGGCCGGTCGTGGAGCAGAGGCACAAAGTGTGACTGTAAAGTCGACTGGTTGTGGGTTCGATCCCCACTCGAGGGGTTTTTTTTCATTTCTTCGCTCTGGTGTCAATGCCTCCGGAATTCGATGGAAAGTGGATAACAGAGTGTCTTAACACTAGGTTCCCTATGCCTATCCTGCTGTGTGCGGGATACAGCGTGAAGCTGAAAAAGAAATCTATATAAAATATTTCATTTAGTCAAGTGGGAATCAAACTCACAACTTGTTGCATTTACAGTCGCACGCTTAAGCACCAAGACTGGCCTCTATCATACTATGACAATATAATACAATAATATTATGAACATCAAGCTACAGTTGATTCGGCTACAAAAGCGTAGCAACGTTATGTTGCACGAACGGCGGCGCCGGTAGCCACGATTACACTTAAAAACAAAATAAACACATATATTATCTACGTCCGTACACATAAATGTATTTATAGTAGACATCAATAATAAAGTATCCATTTACATTTTCTTTGACCTTCAAATATAAAATGTATGTAAATCAAGTAAATTGAAATTTATTTATCAAAAATTACAAATAAAAGTAACTCCATTATAATTTTCAATGGTATGTTGGTTTAGATCATATGCTTGGTTGGAATACATGTTGTATAAATTAGTCCTATTTTTTTTCCTTTTTAAGAAGTAAGGAAATAAAAATATATATATTAATTACATAGCGATCTAAATGACTGAAAGTACATAAAATTTGATGAAATAACTAAAGACACTTACTTACAATAACCAAAGGAAATTCTTATATTACATAATGTATATACCACTATCTCCTCTTAGAGCGCAACACAGTGAAGTGCACTTGCGTTTTCAACTCATATAAAAAAATACCAATTGGAAGTAGTAAAACTCACCATTTGAAAAATAGAACATAAAACGGTGAAACTACTTAGGTTGAGTACCAACAATTATCTCGTATACATATATAGTACGGTATTACGACTATAGTAAAGGGGTTGGTCGCGAGACCTTGACCGCTTTAAAGGTAGTCCACTTATCTTCCTTTCAATATAACATTATACGAATTACCATTAGAGTTAGCTGTCTACGTTTTATTGTAGCTCGTTAATAAGTTTTAGAGATAACAAAGAAAGCGTTATGATTTTTATAAATGTTATCCCACCAATAACATCATATAAAAAACCAGCTAAGAAACTGTTCTTGATTTATAGAAGCGCCCACCTCGAAAAAATACTTTATTTTTTTACAATTTCACAGCTTCTGCCGAATAATGGAGGCATTGCGTGTTGAGTGGCAGAACTCAACGCCGCGCTTTGCCTGAGCGAAACGAAAGCGAAGAAATGGAAATATAAATTTAAGTACATATTCCATCTACTCGAGTGGGGATCGAACCCACAACCAGTCGGTTTTACAGTCACTCTTTGTGCCGCTGCGCCACGACTGGCCATAACTGCAATTAACAATATCTCAAAAATTCGGAAACAAACATAATAATGAGCTAATTACATTCACTTTATGTTTTATCAATAATCAAACAAATTAACACTTTTGAAAACGTTTAATATCTTTAATTTAAAAGGACGTGCAAAATTAAACTTTTTATAGGAAACAAATGACAGACTAACCAAGGGGCTTTAGGTATGTTGATGATAAACATGTTTATTATGCACACTCTGATGGAATAGTTTCAGAATCGACGTGAGAGTCGAAGGTGTTAATTCAATCGAAAGTTCCGATCTATTAAAATCGAAGCCGAAGTTCCAAAACATAAAACCCACCACAAATATAAAAGTAATTCTACTAGGATATTATAAATTTAGTAAATTGAATGAAATATTCTAAAATTTAATAAATTAGGCAATCTGAGCACAACATTAAGATTCAGGAAATAAAACATAGATGAGATATAGAGTAGATAGAGAACAAAATTTGCATACAACACAATACAGCATCGAACAACATAGAACATACAGGATTTGCATAACAGTATACACGATAGTTGAGGACTATCAATCGACTGCCAGGAATTTCTATTTCACTTTAAATGAATAACAGAAATACATTACCTTAAAACGTTTTGCCTATTATGTGAGGCGGATTTAGTGGATATTCTATATGGATATATTTTCTTTCAACAATATGCATATCATGTATACGTACTATTCTATACCAAAAATTATATCAATTTACACATTCTCAATATTAAAGAAAAAACAAGCGTAAAATTATTTTTTATTTATTCCATAATATAAAGTTGTATGCAAATTCAATATTTTCGTGTATAAGAATCTAATGTATTATTTATCACATTCTTGCACTATGTGAGTCATCACGTCATATTAAAGCCCTTTTGCCCTTCAAAGGTATTAAGTATACATAATATTGTGTTATCATGAAAGGTTGTGTATATAAAATTAATACAGTACTTCGTTAAATTTTTAAAATAAATCTACCAACACAGACATCACATCATCACATTTACTAAATAAATCGGTTTCTAGCACTTATAAATCGTTTTCTACTTACTAAATAGAGTTTCATATTATAAGTTTAAAAGCTATACTTTGGCATATAGAATATAATATTCTGACTTAATAAATAACAACGCCTGATTCAGGTGCGTCTGTATTATATTTTATTCTGTAAAGGTTGACCCTTTTTCCAAATAAGCTTTCACAGTATTCGCATTCGGAAATTTTGAGGTAAAAGTCAAATATTGAAAAGGATATCTCTATACGTTTTTATTATTCAACTCATAATAAAAAATATTTTATTCAATTCGAGAAAACCGTATAGTCAATTGTGATATCATTTTTAATTTCGTAAACGGCTATATTTCATAAAAAGTCTGTCGAAGTACATGAATTAATAGGTATAATAAATATTCTTATATTATTACATATATCAACTTCACGCTGCATCCCGCACACTGCAAGGTAGGCAGAGGGAACCTAGTGTTAAGACACTCCGTTCCCCACTTTCTGCCGAATTCTGGAGGCATTGACAGTGGCAGAACTCAACGCCGCAATTTTTACATATATGTAGGAGGTACTTAATATTATAATACTAAAGTGTTTATTTGGTTGAACGCAATAACCTTAGAAATTAGTAGTTTGAATTAAAAAATATATTTTAAAGTTGAATTAATATCTTTTGGAAAATATTATGTTACATCACGCTACAACCAATAGGACCAGAGAAAAAATGAAAAATGTAGTAAAAGCTATAGAATTTGAGAGCTGCCGTTGCATATTTCATAGATATTCTTAGTTATTTCTATTTGATCACTCGCAAGTATAAGTTTTTGAGAAATAAAAATAAAAATATATACATATATCAAATCAAACAAGCTCAATAGAACAGAATCACCATGCTCATAAGCGAGTGAACTTGTAAAATAATAAAAGAACTCAAGGCTATGTCAAGGAAACAATTGTGACATACCTGCATACAAATACGGCCTTCGTTACGTTCAGCATGAGTAGATTTAATTATAATAAAACATATATTGTAGGTCACTTTTTACATTAGTCAGGGTTTGTAATATCGTAACACTACAGAGAAATATTATAAATGTATACTATTTTATATTAAGTAATAGATATTATGTCATGCAAAAGTTTAAATATTATTTTGTTTGAATAAATTAATTATAGAAAGTGTTAAAGGTTATATTATAATATGTGATATATGAACTTTTTTTAAAAATTAACACTTAAGACTAAAGTGATCAAAGCCTTTACCGCATATACATGTATATATTGATTTTAATTTATATATATGATTTTGTATCAAATGATACAAAATCAAGATAGAAAAAAAACCTTTTAATATAATCAAGATTATTCTCCATACTTATTTTATTTAATAACTCACTTATTTATAGCCTTAGATATTTGTCATTAAGATTAACGACATTAGTTACATTATATAATAACAAAATACAACCATTACGAAACTTTTGATAGCCGTCACTACTATCGCTAAGAAAGTTATAAATTATAGTCACTGCCCAACAATTTAGTTGAGCTGGCGCGCGTCATAATCTTTGCAAGTCTAAGATTGCTCGCGTTATATTAATGTATATACATATATTTTCAAACATCCCTTAAATAATAATTTTTCACATTTTCCAAAATAAAGTATTTTTATGTATTTGTCAGCGAAAAAAATGTTGGCATTTTTAATATATTAGAAAAATCCTAACTGTCCATGGCAATAATAAAAACCTAACCTAAATAATTTTTGATGAAAATTTAAGAAACTTTAATTAAAATATATGTATATACATAACATATACACAATATATGTATATTAAAAACTGTTATTCAGATACCTTAAACAACTTTTATATTTTAACAGAAGGATATTTTAGAAATACCGAAGTAAAATATGAGAAATGTAGATATTTTATATAAAGAAAAATAAAACCTTGAAATCGATGTTTTCTTACACTAAGAGCTTTTCCGTTAGAAAAATAACGGAACAAACAACCTTTATCTCTTTGTCAGATACCTTACCTTGCCATAATATTATTTATTCAGTTTTCCAGGTAGATCGTTCTAGTTGTAAACACGTTTAAAAACTATTATTCACAAAAAATATGCTATATTCTTATTAACTTTCTTAAAATATATAAATAGGTTCATATAATAATAAATAACAAAAAAAAAAACAGAAAAACTAGATATTTTATTAAGCAACCCAACATACTCCTAGCATAGCGATGGAATAAAAATAATTAATTGCATTTGTATTTGGGGGATGTCCTGCTGTAGCACCATGAAGATAGCTAGGACTATTTTATGTAAACAAATAAAGATTAAATGTTATACATATATATGTTGTTTCCTATTTTTAATACGAAATGCTTTGGTAGATTTTATTATCCTTGTGATAAAAATCAGGATATCTGACACATATTACGTAAATCAACAGAGTTTAACATTTTCAAACATTGTCTTTTTTCATTTCAAATTTTCTCTAGAGGCCTTGAGTTAGGTTTTGTTGATACCTCTATTGCCTTACCTTACTGCGTAAAGAATATTTTAGGAATGTGTCCGACTAGTTTTAAAAATATATATTTTCAGCTTTACGCCGTATCCCGCAAGCAGTAGTGTTAAGACACTCCGCTCCCCACTTTCCGCTGAATTCTGGAGGCACTCAACACACAAGTGTTGAATGACGGTACAAAACGCCGCGCCTCGCTACAATGAACTCACAGCCTGTCGCGTTTATAGTCACACGCTTGTGGCCTTGCGCTACGACCCTAGTGGTCCCAAGTGTTAATATTATTATCTCTATATATAATAAGATAGTAAAAATATTTGCACTATATATTTAGTAATTTTGACATAAATAATATACAAAAATATACACGTATAATAAATAATTTTAGCTCTATGTATCAATTAAAATTAAAATAAAAAAATTACGTTAATGTAGTAAAAAAATCATATTTGAATATTACAGATTAAAGTAATAAAAAATCATATCAGACGTCATTATAGTTGTCAGTCAATTCTGTTTGTTAAATAAATAATCATGTAGTTCAAGCGGGCGAAGCCGCGGGCAGGCCGTTAGTATTAAATATGTATACAAAATTTCACAATCATCTAGACAATAATGTCCACTAAATTGAACACTTTGCCTAATGGATTCGTAAAATAAACTACTAATCAGAGGCAAAACGCGCCCAGCGCCTTGAGCCTTGACCCCGGCCTACAATACTCTGGCATTTGCAAGAAACCTTATAAAAAATAAACTAAGCGTAGCACATTCCCCCGTAGAGTTCCGAATCAATTATGAACAACGTTATAATGATAAATATATATATAACAAACGGTAATTTTATGCGAACTGGTATTTATTTGAATAAATCAAAGAGATGCTAAGCATGCTATGAAGTTTTTTTTTTAAATTTTAATAAGTAATTATTAAATTAGTTGAATACATAAGCATACAGAATCAATATATTTTAAGGAAGTTTTTATTTTGCATTTAGTTTTTTTGCATATAAGTAGTCTTTTTAATTTACACGATGCCAAACATAAATAAACAATTTTAACATTTCTATCTGTTTATCTTTCTGCTTATCTCGGTAACCTCTGGGATTATTATGGGATTAATACTGAAAGATAGAGAGGGTTCTGAAGCAACATAAAGGCTATTTTGATACAATAAAAAAAATGCTTTTCCTAATAGAGTTATTTTATACAACTATTTTATTAAATGGACAAAATCTTAATTTTCAATGTATTGTTGTTTGATAATGTTAGTAAATTATTATTTGTAAGATGATAGAAAAATCTCGAGATTTTATGATTATAAAATAGACCTAGATTTACGATTCTCCAATGTTGACACCTTCTCAAGCAGCCACGAAGTGCTTATTGCATTTTTTTAATAATAGATTGACATTTGTGGAGCATTATATAATCTATATTTTAACCCGTTTTTTTTGCAGAATTGGAATTTGTGTGGGAAAAATTACATATGCAGTGTGCGCGCAATTACTGTTTACTTAGACCACTGGTTCCCAACCAGTGCTCCGCAGAATCCTAAATATGGTCCGCGAACGATTTTAATTTTATGACCGGGGATGGTGAGTTTTTGTTTGATTATCACAGTTAATTTTTATTATATCTACATGCATAGTGGTCCCTGCTACTAAGATTGATATAAAAGTGGTCATTGGTCAAGGAAAGGTTGGGAACCTCTGACCTAGACAGATGTGAAATAACTAGATATGTTCCTATTAGATACAGCAATTTTTGCAAGCAAAATTAAATCATCTCCCAAAATACTTAAATTATTATTTATTTATTGCAAAGGAAAAAAAGGGAACCCTTACAGAATCCTTTTCTTGTTTGCATATCCATCTATCAAGGCCATTTTACTTGAGGTAACAATCTGAAATTAATATTATTCAGGTGTATAGTTCCATGAAGCACAGAAATTAAGCTTCTTATAGAACGCAGTCAAAAGATATATGAGCATTTATATATCGTTTTTGCTTCGCCGCGTAATCAAAATCTACAATGTTCCCGTAGACCTACAGTAATGTAATTTAGGACGAAGTAAGATCTTATAATACAAGTAAAATAAAAAATCCGAAAAGTAAAATAATATTAATATTTATATATAAAAAAATCATTACAATGTTATATTTGTAATTCATATAATACAAAGAAGTGTATATGACCGCGAATTTATGTTTGTTAATTTTATTCGCGTTTCATCAGAATGTATAAGATGTCTTTCCCAATTACAATCCTGAAATTGGTAAAGAACACTTCGTTGTCCGACCGTCTGTCAAGACTCTCTCAGAAACTCGTTGAGGTAAAATTTATATCAAATACTGAGGTCTTTTACAGCTCCAAGGGCTCTCTCTTGGTGCTGCGAAAAGATCAAATTTTTAAGCCAACACAATCAAAAGATAAAGCCGTTTATGCCGCAAATTTTGGCAAGAAAGATACTGCCCGTGAAACTAAGATTATGAATTTGTCAAGAAGTGAGAACTTGCAGTACAAAAAAGGACAAAATCCAAAAAGTGATAATTTATAGATATTTCAGCCTCACGATGTATTCCCCACAGAGCAGGATAGACAGGGGGAACCTAGTGTTAAGACACTCCGTCCCCCACTTTCCGCCGAATTCCGCCGGAACTAATTATTTTATAGAGAGAGAATCGAACCCATAACTTGTCACCTTTACAGTCACACTTTGTGCCCCTGCACCACGACTGGCCTTTTAATATTATAATTTTATATAACGTAAATAAATCTTAGAAAAATATTAGGTTACGTCGGTCATTGAAATAAGGAATAACTTATAATTAAAGAAGTTTCATAGTAACAAAACTTTGTAGAAAATTGTAGAAAAATCTAGAAATCAAGATATTTGTTGAAAACTTAACAATTTAACAAACTTCTTCTTTATATAACAAAATATTTTCTTAACAAATCTTCTTCTGTTATATAAAACAACTGGTTTTTATATAATCACACAAAAAAATTACATTCTTATAAAATCTTTATATATCTTTATATATAATATTTTTATAAGAGAAATTAATTAAATAATTAGTCAATTCATTGATTAATTAATTTAGCATAATAGTTGCCGAAAAAAATAATTTTAAAGTTACTGTGGCATCATTTACATCATACGAAGATTTTCATTTAAAATAAGGTAAGCGACTTATATTGAATACACTAAATATTCTCTTGAATATACAATAAATAATAAATTTAAGTAAATATTTCAATATTCAACCTAGAAAAAAACTAGAAAAAAAGTCTTAAATAGTATAAACTTTATGCTACTTATAACATAAACTTTATTCTATTCTATGAGTAATAACGAAAACGAAAGATAAAATAAGGCAATCGTTCCAAGTTTACCGCCTACCAGTGGTTAGCCTCGTAGCGATCACGTAGCAGGTGCTTACTTCGCCGCGCTACGAATTTCGTAGCAATAACTTAGATACGTGGATACGGTACTTAAAGTAGGTCATGATACTAAATAACCGTCCAAGAATGAGTTACCACAGCTTTGAAATGTGGGTTAAAACCTGACTTATACAGCAGCTGTCAGAATGCGTTAGCTTGCAAGTCATGTAGCTGTACTTGCGTATAGGTACTTGAATACATAAGTATATAGTAGAACTAAGCTGTGTAATACAGGAAAGTATTTATTTTAGGTGTAGTAAAATAAATATTTTGTTCTATCTGTTACACATATAGATATATATGTCTTTCTGATATCTTTCAAATTGTTATTATTTTTTTTATTACATTTTAACGTTTTTTTTTTTAATTTTATTTAAATGAAGTAGATGTAACTGAGTATAACCTTAAACATCCTAGGAAGAACTTGAACTCCTAACTTAATAGCAGTTAGTAATATCCAAGCAATGTTCGCTTAAATTGAGATTTAATATCCTTAACAAACTTTGTCATATCAACTACAAGTTTCTAAGAAGTTAAACGCAGTGTTAAGAGATTTTAACCCTTTGTGTCAACTTAAATTATGTTCCAGAATACCCTCTCTGAAGTAATTATATTAGTTAATTTACTGATAATGGACTACGTACTGTAGTAACAGATTGCGTTCAGGATGTTAAGTTTAAACTTAATTGATTGCATATATGTACGTATACCTAACAGAATTCAAGGATGTTTATGTTATTCTATAAATATCTTAATTGTCGGTTCACAGAAATCCACTTCTTGGTTTTGTCTATATTTAGACTTTAAATTTATTATTGAACTAGTGCAATGCTGTATCGATCGCGGTATGTATTTAATATATTATATTAAGTTGCTAATTATACTTGCTACTATACAAAGTGAGTCAAAGGACGAGATAGGGTGAACATGATTGTAGCATAAATTACCTGACTGATGCAATTTCCAAGATGAGCAACAGCGCTAATACAGTTTCTCAGAATCATGTTTCATGCAATTAAGGTTTGTAATTACGTGGTGGAGTGTACTCGGAGCTATATAACTCTTAGTCATAGGCTGATTTACATTGGCTCTATAAAAATGGACTTGTAATAGCCGAAACTTAACGTCATTCCCGAAAAACAAGCACAAAGCCACGGCTAATGGGTAAATAATTGGAACAAGGTCGACCGACGCCGCCGTCGTCGGGCACAGTGTATGCAGCGATGTCTTTTCCACGTAAAATCAATATAATGGCAACACACCGCGGCACGCTAAGTTTAAAACAAAACAAAATCAAACGAAGCGTGTCATTCACCTCAAAACGAATCAGCTTGCAAAAATTTGAGCTCCAACAACAGTTGTGATGCACCGCGCGGACTCGCCTTCACTCCTCACGCGTCTTCGCCGATATATCCGGTATCCGATATATCGTTTATTACCGATGGCCATTCAGTGTAGACTGGACTCACCCCGCGCGGCAATGCATCTTTTACACGGAAGACAAGGACGTATAGTGGTAAGGCTTTATCATTATCGTCGCTACCATTTAATTTTTATATAGGCACTTTTGTTTGTCGCCCACTCATTTCTGTTTGCGTGATTTCGGTAATCATAAGCTTTATGATAGATTTTCATAGAAATCACTTTTATTGAGCGGCGTATCACCAAAAAGTATGTTAATAGCCGAATTACAATCATGAATCAGTCACGACACCGCGTCGATTGCTTTGTAATTATATGTTTTACACTGAATATTAGATGTACAAAGCGAAAGAACAAGCTCGATCAATGTATAATTCAAATTTCGTAGCTCATTTATTACTACTTGTGTTGTAAAATGATGCCGTATGTTAAGTAAAATGAAATGTGAATCAGTCTTGTGAACGCTTTTTTCTCCTAATTGAAATTAACGTAAATACATAACAATAAACAGTAGTACTCTATTGATTATGAAAAATAATAACTTATTTTAAGTAAATAATTAGTTGGTCTGTCTCACAAATTTTAACACAAATTTCTTTAATCCTGCACTTTCCGCGTTAATAAACTCCTGTCCAATAAAGACACTTACATTCCCCAGTTTCCGCGGAAATCTGGAGACTCCAACTCTCAACTCCAGTAAGAATCGAACTCACAACCTTTCGCGTTTACAGTCGCACGATTTTTAATTTTCTTTACTAATTAATGACTCTAATAGGTCATAAGGACAACATCTTAAAAACATAAAATAATAACGTTGCTAGCTGCCAAATTTCATAATTGTAGGCCAACCAGAAGTACCCTATTAACTTTAAAATAAAAAAATAAATCAGCTTCACGCTGTATCCCGCACACAGCAGGGTAGGCAGAAGGAATCTAGTGTTAAGACACACCGTTCCCCACTTTCCGTCGAGTTCTGGAGGCATTGCATGTTGAGTGGCGGAACTCAACGCCGCCTATTAACTTTAATTTTCTTTATAGTGTTGAAATACGCGGTTTTGCGATATAAACGGCCATATCTTTTTTTTTGTTTTTTCAGAAAGTCGTGGGGCTGTAGATCTCAGTATATAATTTGAATTTCAACTTGATATCTCCAAGCATTCCTGAGATAAGTGCTCTTGACAGACAGACAGACAACAAAGTGATCTTATCCTCCATTTTTTCCTTATTCGGTACGGAATCTTTAAAATAACCATTGTAGTGCATTTTGGGACGTGCTTTATTTTTATTTATTTTTTCTTGGCAAAAATGAAAGAAAATGTTTAATTCATAAAGCGTATTTTGTTATTTCAACAAAGTTGTGTGCAGCCAAGCTTGAAAAGCATGAGAGTCGTGTTTTAAACGTAACTGAGGCATGAGGCAGCACTTGAAAGAAATATATTCTTTTAAGTGAAATGTTAAGTTTTTAAATATTCGTTATTAAATAATTATACTTAATTTTAAAAAATATTACTTTCTGCACAAATTAGAGATTCATGTATTTCTCAAATTCGTTGGTTCAATATTTTTAAACATTTTTAAAGTGTTATTCCACACTTAGGAAAGAAAATTACTTATTTAGAAAACGTATAAAAAAATTTTTCCTGGTCGGTTTCCAGGAGGCGCGGGTTCGAGTCCCGCTGCGTTCAAATTTTTATACGTTTTCTAAATAAGTATTCGTTGGGTCAAATTTAAAATTATTTGTTTGAATTCTATTCCAATATCTTTCATGTTTTAAAATTTTTACACAATAAATTTTTTTAATTAATAATCTTAAAATATTTTAAGATAGCTTAAAATAACACTTAATATACAAACAGTTTCTCTAATACTATGTTATAAGTAAATATGTAACAAAAAAAACGGATAGACGGATGGATTCCTTTTTTCCTTAAAAGGCACGGAACCCTAATGAATTATTGAATTAATTTTAATAGAATTTTATTAATAAGAAAACCGTCGTGGCGCAGTGGTAACATCTGACGGTTGTTGGTTCGATCTTTACTTGGGGAAGTGGATGTCGTTTATATTATTTATTTACCATTTTGTTACACAGAGCGCGGCGTTGAGTTTCCCCACTCAATATGCAATGTTTCGAAATTGGACTGGAGTATCTTAAATATAGGTAACCCTACTATGCGAGAAACATCTAAATTGTTTCATATATGTCCAGAATAAACAACTCTTTGAGGCGAAGTAATAAGCACAGAGCAAATTGTTTTTGACATTTTTAACAAAAGGTGTATTTCTAATGTTTTTTTAGATAAATTTATTGAAATCTTTTACGTTATAATATTATTATAACATAAAGATTTTTTATTATCTTTTACTATAAATTTTGCTATAAAAAATAAAATTAAATCTATACGTGACTGTGTTGCTACAATTTAATGAATTTGTATTTAAAAGGAGGCCCAATAAGCATACATGTAAAAAAAAAAGAACAAATTTTCATACTAATGAAAAAACAATGTTATTAGTATGAACTAGTTATATAGTTATACTTACAGATAGTCCAGGATTGCAGCCTGAAGTAATAGAATTTTTCCTAAACTTCGGTACGCAGATCTGCATTGAACTTTTTCCTTTAGGGGGACCCGCACAACCATACTCATCATTTCTGTTGTTCCTTGTTAAATTTATATTGTTCGTATTGTTAACTTTTACCAAAATATTGCAAGTTTGTGATGCAATTTGGAATAACCCCTCTTCTAAGTTCCTTTTATTGTTGTACTGTCGGTTGAAGTGCAGATAGTCCCACCACGAGGGCATTTTCTCTTATGAAACGTAAAAAACAAGTTTCGTAAAAATATAGCGGGATCGCGTGCGGACGCTGTGAATCGAAAGCTTGCTTTGACGGCATGAAGCTCGAGCTTGCGCGGTAAACTTTAGCTTGACGTACCTACTTGAAAGTAAACGATATAAATGTTTATGAATTTACACCTAGACCCAGGGGAGGTGGTGCGTAGGTTGTTTGTTGGAGCTAGCATACAAAATTAAACTCGTTCAACATTTTGTGGTTTTATGTTTTTGGTTGGGAATATTCGTTCGCGTGACCATAATGGTTAAATGTCTTTAGAATACACAATTATTATTTTCCGTCACTTATATATGGTTGTAGAGTTAGTCGTTTTAATTGAGTAATATGAGGTATTAAGCACATTTGGATTCCGAAATATACTTATAGGTAGTATCGTTATCAAACCTTTTTACATTTTTTAGGATCTGTGATTGTACGGATACGTACCTAGTACCTACTTTTATTTATAATAATAGTGGCGGACCCGCGTGGCTTCTCCCGCTTGAACTATTCGAATATTTATTAAATATATTTATGAAAATTTTCAGTTTTCAATAAGATTAGTAAAAAAATATAGGCCAAAAAAAAATGAGGTCGAAGAAGAATAATAAGTATAAAAAAAAAATATTATTAGAGAAAAAATACTTGAGTAATTGAAATGAACAAATAAAATAAGTAAAAGTAACTAAAGGAAATACCTAATAATAAAAAAACATCTAACTAATTAAAATGAACAAAAATTATAAGTAAACGTAACCAAAGAAAAATATTCATAAAAAAACTAAACAAAACCAGCTAAAATTAAAAGTGACACGATTTCAATGCAAGCTATGTGCTCAGGAAGCTCATTTTGGGCGAACTCTTCTTAAAACAAGAAAATTGCTTGTTGCTTAGCAGCTTGTTGGCTACTTAGCGACGCTTGTAATTAACATGGCAGAATAAATTGCATGTCAAATTAAAAATATTTTAATATGAATATTACAAATATGACAAAAAAGGAACCTATGTCCATCCCAAGACCCTCAAGTCATCATTATATGAAATTTTATTACAACTGGATCAGCGGTTTGGCCCTAATTGCGTCACAGACAGACAGAGTTACTTTCTAATTTATAGTATTGGTGTGGATATATGATGATTTATTCTTCTTTGTTATACTAAAAATGCCATGAAAGTAGTAGATTAAGCTTAGAACTATACTGTAACTTTTTATGAGCTTTAGGCCAATGACTTATGTGCAAGTAAACGTTTACTTGAAGAATGGGTTGTCTTAGCCCCTTTATTGTTATCGAGACTCCAGTTTATTACATTGATAACTTTTTTTAGCTTCTCGCAGCAGCAGGGTAGGCAGAAGGCAGAAGAACTTGGTGTTAAGACACTCCGTTCCCATTAAAACATTTCCGTTCTCTGATTTCTGCTGAATTCTGGAGGCATTGGCTGTTGAGTGGCGGATACTCAACTAAATTCACCTATCACCAACCACCTTTTTTCTGTAACTAAGTCTAGCTTACGCAAAATGCATTATATACATCAGCTTCACGCTGTATCCCGCACACAGCAGGGTAGGCAGAGGGAACCTAGTGTTAAGACACTCCGTTCCCCACTTTCTGCCGAATTCTGGAAGCATTGCGTGTTGAGCAGAACAGAACGCCGCGCTTTTGCCTCGACACCAGAGCGAAGAAATGGAAATATAAATTTAAGTAAATATTTCATCTCCTCGAGTGGGGATCGAACCCACAACCAGTCGGTTTTACAGTCACACTTTGTGCCACTGCTCCACAACTGGCACATTATCTACATACAACTCAAAAAGACTACTGTGGGTATGTGGTAGGTATGCCGAGTATGCTTTAAAAAAACATACTCTACATTTCAAGATCCGCTCATTTTATGTAAATAATGAGTGGAACTGCAAACAGTTACTAAAAACAAAAAATACCAAGTAAGTACACTGCTGAACTTGTAATATTAATAATTCAGTTTATCTACCTACCAACATACTTGAGTGCCAAAAATACAGACTAAGCCTGCGCCAGTAATATTAAATATCTAAGTCAATAACGTCCGCATTTTGTGAGCCCGCCGAGAGCTCTAATGCGGAGCATAAAATAAAATGTTAGTTTTTATACGCTATTAGGCCTTATTGTCGTTTACCTTTGCAAGAAATATAATTATCCCTGCAGATAACATATGTCTAAATATTGTGTACCTACATATTTGCCTATTTCTATAATGGATAATATAAAGAAAACAATATAATTTTCAGGCATATAAAAACTGTATTGTGGCTGTGGTTATGATATATCGGTAAAACGAAAATAAGCATTGGACCGAACCTAATCTAGGTAGAGCAAGTTGGTTTAAAGGGACTCCTCTCAGATTTCGCTTGTATACAAATATTACATTGGTTTAAGTATCTCTGAATACTTAGTCAAAATTTAATTGATATTTTTTACACACCGTATATCTTAAAAAAATTCACAATTTTTGGGCCAAAAATAATTCTAAATTTTAAGGTACACCTTCACCGTTTTTATTTGACATGGATATTGAAACTTACCAGCGAAAATTATTCCATCATCAACGAAATGTAATGAAGATAAGCTTCGGCTTTTATAGCATGTAATTTGGACGTATACTTCGAGATCATGTAAAATTAAAATAATCAACGCTCTGTTTACCGCCGCAAACCTAAGCTTGCCCTTGCCGCCGATGACATCTTCTCAAGCAGCCACATAGCACTTTGAAAACAGGTTATTCATGAGTTAACTTATCAAACTGTTGCCAAACATAGCATAATAAAAGTATTATAAATGGTATGCGGGCGAAGCCGCGAATGGGTCTCTAGTATAATATAATAGAGTAATTCAATATTTTATTAGGAACGTTATAAGCAATCAAATGTCAATTTACAAATTTAAAAAAAAATTACGCTTGTAGCAAACCTAAAAAAGGCCGAGGACACGAGTCCGTCGTCACAAAGGTGTGAATGTAACGCGATGGTTGTGGGTTCGATCCCCTCTCGAGGGAATGAATTACAAATTTTATATATTTTCATTTCTTCCCTATGGCACCAAGACAGCCAGCCAGGTGGTGAGTTCCGCCGCTCAACACGCAATACTTTGAAAAATTCGGCGGAAAGCGGAGAACGGAGTGTCTTAACACTAGGTACCCTCTACCTACCCTGCTGTATGCGGGATACGGCTTCAAGCTGAGTTTTTTTATTTGTTCATATTTCTTAGAGTGCATAGTGCATCCAATGCAAAATAAAACAATTTAAATGTAAAGCAAGATTTTATTTTAAAAAATTATAGTTATTCTTAATTAACAAAATTAAGAATAACTATAATTTTTTAATTGACATCTTTCATTTCAATATCGTCAGAAATCAGATCAACATCATCCGGTTCATCTAACAAAGCTTGCAACTGGTGTATGGACGTCACTAAGACATGAAACTGTTTTTTTCTCAATGACAGACGGCTTTCTAACTGTTGTTTAGTCGCATCTAAGTTACTTAATTCTGTTTTTAAGGTGCCCAACCGTTCTAATGTCTCTTTCCTATCTGGCTGTTCGCTTATAACTTTAGCCAGTACATCGTATTCAATGCGATTTTTCCTTACAGTTTTGGCTTGAGCTAAATCCGCTTTGCTTTTCTCTATATTTCCTTTGGCAATTTCAATACCATTTTCCAATATTTTTGATAGTTCCTCATAACTTTTTAGTTCTGCAGCCATCATATCCGAACCTAATTGAGATTTTGTGACTGCAAATTCGCACTGTGCTAGTTGTGCCAGCATTCGGTCATGTGTAGTTTTACTGTAAAAAAATATACATCAGTTAAATAGACTGTAGGTTCGATATCTGTTAGGGCAGGTATTTAATATTTTCATTTTCATGCTCTGGTAAGAAGACAAAGAGCGTTGTTGAGTTCCGCCACTCAAAGCTCAATGAATCGAAATTACTACAGAAAATTGGGAATAAAGTGTCTTAACCCTTTCCCCCAGGATATACATATTTAATCAGCATAAACATATAAAAATCCTAAATTGGTCTATTTTATATTAATAAGTTTTGGTAAAAATAAATACATATTTTTTCAGGGTATTATAAGTACAGTCAGAAATTTATCATGTTTTAAAAAAACATATTTATTAATCAAGGATTGACTTAATGATATTCAAGTAAACAGTTCTTTTTGCATTGAAACTCAAAAACACATTGCAATGACAACATTTACTGTAATTTTAACATTTACTGTGGCTTCCGTATCCTTTCCTGATAAGGTCCGCTTTTTCTACTTGTGTGTGGATCAGTTACAGAGTATTGGGAATCTATTGGAATGAAAGCACCCGTATATCGCGTGTTTCTCAGGGAGCGAGTTGTCTGTTGGACTGTTTATATTTCGTTATTAACTTCGTTGAGCGCGTATGTCACATCCAGTGGACTTCTATATGATCTCGCTAGCTCTTGACTGATGGCCGTCACAATATTTGGGCCGATATAGTGCAATTGGATCTGGTTTATGTCTCCTATGTCTGGTTTATGCCGCCATTATGATTGACCCAAAATAGTTCATTAAGGCCTCATCCACGATAAGTCTTGCAGGTTTTTCTGCAACACTGTTTGCCAGAATAGAAGCGATAGATCAAAGTCCGTAATTTTGATTTTTGTGTCCCTAGTGCAACTCAGTGATTTTACTCCTGAGGTCCTCGGCTGCCTCAGTAGTTGTAGTTGCTATCAGATCACTTTCTGGGTCGAAATTGTTGACCACCCAGGTGGACTTACCGCAGCCAGGAACGCCATTCACCCATTGTATGTCCGATGACTCCCAATGCTCCCAGATGGTTGGATTGTTGGAGATCTGAATGGTGATCGTTGTGTTAAGTATCCTTTGTTCCAGCGCTAATTCCGTACATCGAGCTACCACAATGATTGAGTTGTCCGAAGGTGTTGTGTACCTAGGTGAGGAATTTTCTCCTGTTGACTTGTCATCCTTATTTACAAAACCATCTTTCTCTTTGCAAGCCGCCAAAAGGGGGGATTTAGGTAGATTTCCCCTTAGGTATTACAATTTGTTATAGTCATATGGCGGTTTTCTCTTCTTCGAGTAACACTCTTAGCAAATCTTCGTTTCCGAGTTCAAAGGTCCTCATAATTTTCTTGCAGGTTGCAAGGTTAACTTTGATGGTCTCCCTTACAATTGCTGTGTACTCTAGGAATGTATTTTACATATGTTGCATGACAACACAGAAGCTCAAAACCAGTTTCTCCTTTTCTTCATCCAGAAACAAGATCCTCAGTTTCAGACCCTGAGTACTGATATGTCCATTACACAGATAGTGTTGGACTGGTGTTAGTTGAGCTGTTGATTGTCCAGGTGTAGGATTTTGGATGACTGTAGAAAGGTGCTTAACTTCCTTATTTACATTTTTTGCTGCTATCTTACTACCGTTTCTAGCTATGGCTATTTGAAATATATCCTCTAAGAACTTTTAGAAAGCTATTTCTCTTATATTCAGCTATCATAGAAGCAAACCGTGGGCCGTCCAGGATTATATGCCACACCGTTTCTTCGATGTTAGAACCGCATTCGCATCCTGAGGTTTCCTGCAATTTAAATTGATGAAGATGGCTGGCAAAATCTCCATGCCCAGTCAATAGTTGCAAGTTTATAGGGCTCCACGTGACAGTTCTGGTGATCTTGAACGCGGTTATGACATGCTTGAGGTAGAGTACCTATCCTGCCTTTTCTGGACGGATTTCTCTCGAATTTTCGTCTTGACATAGACCAGTGATGCTTTAGCATAATTGTGAGGGTTTGTTGATAATGCAACAATTTTGGCAGGTTCATCTGCTCTTTTATTTCCAGCCGTTCCTATATATGCATGAAGTCTTCCCTTCTTCCCACCAAGTAAGAGCAGCAGATAAAATTTGAATACTCTTGTTCGGTTACCCCTAGACATCCCAAGGAAGGTAGATTTGAATGCTAAATATTGGAGATGTAGGTACCTGATCTATTGTATCAGGTATATCTTCATTTATGGGCACCCTCATTTAAAACTCGACCTAGAGCTTCCTCGAAAACCTTATCGAAGTTCTTGGTAAGGGTACTCGAAGGTCTTCTTCAGTTACTACCTTGGAAATATCAGCATCAGGTAGGTAAATGTCATTAATTCATTCTCCTGAATTCAGATCCAGAACCAGAAGTAATAATTTATAGTCACACATTGTCTACACAACAATGGCCTAAAACTGTTTACACAAGTGTTTAGTTTAACAGCCTATAATGTTTAGAATAATATACATTAATAATACTTTATAATTATAATTCAATATGCAAATTCTTAATTCTAACCTATCTTCAGGTTTCTCATCTGTAGTATTACACCATTTTATTAATGTTTTTAACAAAACATTAAGTCTCCGATCGTCACCGGTCCCGTCGCCATCAATTAGCAGTCTTCTTCGTATTACGTCCTCTACAATAAACATTAAATTAGTCGGATTTATTAAACACTAGAAATTTATTTATTGTTGTTAATAACCTAAGTTATTAACTTTAAATATTACTAACCATCGCCCATTTTCCTATATACAGAATCGAATTTAACACTATAATTATTTTTAGTACTTAATAAAACAATTGATGTAACGGGTTTATTTAATATTAGTTATAATCATTAAAGATAAACAATAAACAAATTTACTTTGCAGTTGCCAATGGCATTACTTCAAATTTCAATAATCAACAAAAAAGTTATCTTGTCCGTTGTCACTGTCATTTATAATTTATTCTATATAACAAAATTTTTCAACGTCTATAAAATAATTATCTAATGCAAAAATATTGTGACATTCAAATTACTGCTTTTTATCAGGCATTTTTATTTCAAATATGAAAAAATACATGATCAATGAGTGTTGTGTAAAAATGTTTCAAAATAGATATTTCCAAACCTTATAACATCCATTTCTGAACATTATTTTAAATGTCAAATAATTGTTTTGCTTTGAGCGAACAAGGAGTCCTACCCCTATTAGTAAATTATGACAATTTCGTGGATTTTATTTCAATATTCTAATAATTTTATACTACTTAGGTTCTTGTCCACATAAAATTAGTGTCTATTCACCAAACAAGCATGGAAGATGTTAATTTTAGTGCAAAATTTGAGAATTATTTTTCGGAATTGGGTCGATGGTTTGTATCGCTGATTTATGTATAATTTATGATGACTGCTGTGAATAAGTAAGTGATATATTATATTTTCAGGAAAGTATGGCGAGGAATAATTTTGGGTCAACTTTTGTCGCTATTACTTAGTGGTAAATGTATACTAACTACCCTTTTGCAAAGTGCGACCTGGCAATTTCCCACTACTGGCCAGCTTGTTATTCCCTACATAGTCCTTTTTATTTTATTTACACCCTCTCTATTATGTACTGGACCCAAAAAAATATTACAGTAAGTATATTTACATTATTCATAAAGTACCTTTTCTTTCACATTCTTTCTAAGTCTATTTTTTACTAATATCAATATATTGCTACCAAACTAGAAATAATGAACAAAAATATTTTTTTAAAACGTTATTTATAATATAATTAAAAATATACATTCCAAGTCTTGACATATAATGGAGACCATATTTTTATTTAATTTTGTTTACAAATTTAATTATATTTTGCAAATATATAATCCATCACAATAACACCGTAAACACACAGCATCTGATTACAAACACCACAAATGTGTGTTTGATCCACACTATAGGGAATGAATTACTTTTGTTTCAATGCTCAGTTGCACAAAGTTGGATTCTGTCATTTAAAAGACAATATCCAAAGTTGTGTTGTTGTGATTAGGAATGGAGTATCTGAATACTACATTCCCTTTGCCTACCCAGCTATATGTGAAATACAGCATTAGACAACAAAAAAAGTAAAACTTTTTTTTATACTACTCAAATATTATTAATATTTACTATTAACTTTAACAGGAAATGGTGGCTAGTCCTAATAGCCTGTATACTAGATGTTGAAGCAAATTTCCTACTAGTACTCTCTCAGCGTTTCACATCAGTGTTGAGCTGACAGTTGTTAGCCTGTAGTGGGGTTGGGGCTGCTCTAGTAGGTGGTGCATGGAGAGGTCAACGACTTGGAGTGGCACATGTAGCAGGGGCTACACTAGGTCTAATGGCTGTTGTATGTGTTGTATGGGCAGATGTAGAGGGAGCCCCAACTGATGGTAAGATATATTAAAAATGTTTAACCTTTTGGGTGATCTTTGTGGTACATAGGGATAGTACTGCTGTAAATGTGGTGATTGTGGGTCAATCCCGACATAAGAGATCTTTTCCCCCATTTTATAAAATTATTTTCATTCTCTTTCTTTGGTAAACAAAGTACAACAAAGCTTAGTGTCAGTAAAAACAACAATGTTTCAAAATTTGTGGAAGACCTTAATACTATGTCTTTAAAATATATATAGTATTTTATTTTTTTGTGCATAGCAAATAAGCCAGAGAACAAAGTGTCAAAAGATTCTGTTTGTAGCTTTCTGCCTGAATAAATGTTATTTCATGTTGAGTAGTGGAACCCAACTCCACACTTCATCAGTCATTACTTGAGCTCTCGTGGTGCAAATGCACAAGCATACTACTGTAAGCGCGACACATTGAGGGTTCAATTCACACTCCATGAAATGAAATATTTAATATTTTCATTTCTTCACTTTGGTTACAAAGCAAAGCGTGGATTTGACTTCCGCCACTCAAAATGAAATGCTTCCAAATTCGACGGAAAGTGGGTTACGGAAGTGTCTTAATGGGAATGGAGTGTCTTTACACTTGGTTCCCAGGTTCCCTCTGCCTTCCCTGCTGTGTTCAGGATACATAATGAAACTGTAATAAAAAAAATGCTTAAAGTTAGACTACCAATGAACCGTGATGATTATTATTTCCTTACTATTATATTTTCAACAAAATTAATTTTATTACAGGTAAAAACCAACTAGTAGGTGATATGCTGTGTTTAGGAGGATCACTCCTATATGCAATGGTCACAGTTTTACAGGAAATAATGCTCAAAACACACTCCTGTGCCGAATACCTTGCTTTGCTTGGTTTTATTGGCAGTATCATATCTTGTTCCCAAACATTTTTCCTTGAAATAAGTGAATTAATGAGCTTTACATGGTATGAGATAGAAACAATAGTTCAGTTGGGTAGCTACTGCGGAGTACAGACTATATTTCAGATTTTACAAAGTTTCATGCTAAGAGATGCGGGTGCCATTATTCTACACTTGTCGTTTTTGTCGGCCGATTATTATACACTTATAGCTGGGATGTATATATTTCAATTTAAGGTGAGTTTTAATGTTTTTTTTTAATTTGCTTAGTTATAGTAGCCACACTCACAGTAAAGTTTGTCTGATCTGAAGCAGAAGTACATAAATATAGTTCATTTAAATTTAAATACAGTTTTTTTTTAAACTTCACTGGACACATTCACCTCATGAACTACTTATTGGATAGTCCGTATATGGAGGAATATAGGCTCTATAAGCACACATTATATCACATTAATCTTTTCAATGTAACCCATTTTACTTGCTGTAAGAGTTATATTCCGATTAGAATGTGTTATGTAATCATTTTAATTTGCAAAAAGAATTATATTTCTATGAGGCCAGTCGTGGCGCATGGGCACAATTGTGCGACTAAAAAGGTGACAGGTTGCGGGTTCGATTCCTACTCGAGGAAATAGAATATTAAATATTTTGCATTTTCTTGCTCTGGTAATGAGGCAAAGCGCAGCGTTGATTTCCACCACTCAACTCGCAATGCCTCCAGAATTAGGCGGAAAGTGAGGAACAAGGTATCTTAAGACTAGATTTCCATTTTACTATCCTGCTATGTGCGGGATACAGTGTGAAGCTAATAAAAAAATCAATTTCTTTTACAGTTCCACGCCCTATACTTCCTGTCATACCTGCTGGCTATGATAGGAGTGTTTCTGTTCACGTCCCGACCCACCAGTCCGCCGCCTTTGCCTATACTGCCACAGTTGGTTAACGACTCGGTACAGTCGCAAGATAATGTTTCAATGTAAGTAATCTAGTTTTCTATTTAAACAATAATAGTCATTAATAATAATTATTGTTAGTGTAAATGCGATGGTTGTAGGTTCAATGGCCACTCGGAGGAATATTATTATCTAATATTTTCCTCGCTCTGATAACAAGATAAGGTAATAATAATATATAATATAAAGCTAATAAAATATTTTAACTTAAACAATGGATGTAGTGTGTATGTTCTCTCTGGTAAAATATTTTTTTTAGCTTCATGCTTTACACCTCTTTTGGCTCAGCTACTGTTATCAACATTTTCATACATACCCTTAGGAGTCTCACGTCACGCTTTTACAAGGTCGTACATTTAAATTGAATTATATATTTATATTGTTTTCAGGGAATATACAGTACCAACATTAGATTGTATTCCGTTATCTGAAGGACTTGAACCCCCTATAAGTAGAGATACAACATTCACATCATTTCTGGGTGGACCTCATACCACCACTGCCAGTATGCCGAACGGAACGGTCACTTTTGGACACACCAATGGAATAAATGAAAGTAAAGATAGTCAGAATTAGTATTTTTGTTCTGATATTAAGGTCAGTTATATTATTTATGTAATTGCTATTTATATTTTATTATAAGTTATTTTTATATATTTTAATGTTAACTGAAGTTGTTACTTCTGTGTTATTTGTATAGTGAATATATATAATAGTTTATGTCGATGTAAAAGAAATTTAAATAAATTTTAAATAGATACCAATTTTACTTATTCTGAAATACAGTTTATGTGGAGTTGACAGCAAAAAAATGTATTATTGCTTTTATATCTTTTGTGGAATATTTTAATCCTATCTTGGAAAGTAGAAACGCGGCGTTAAGTTAGTTAGTTAGTTAACTATTTAGCAGACAAGGTATCTCAGATAAAGATAGACGGCAGAGAATCGCTCGTAATTGTGGGATAAAACGTTAAGAGTATATTTTTAAAAAGGATTATTTTACTGTAATTTTAATTTAGACATTTACGCAACCAAGCTGGCTTTTTAAACAAATTAAATTAGTTAAATATGTAGTTTTAAAATTTAGCTACTGTAGGAGAATGATTTAGTCAAATATTGTCAATAGATATTATAAACTTTTTATAAATAATAAATATTCATAATTTCGCTTTGAAAACAATTTAAATGGAACAATATTTATAGGATTTCATTCACATTGTCTTTGTATTTAGCTCAAATCATCTAAATATATTGAAAGGATTTTTACTTACAGTATTGCGAACATAAAAACCTAACGTTATTTACGTACATCACAGTAAAAAATCAATATATTTTAGTAAATTAATAAAGGTATACTGATAAGTATGCGGATAAATAAGACAACGTTCTTTAGCAGTGGTTACTTTATTACTGATCGTAATTAGCGGTCACGACTTAGGGGCGTGGCCGCATATACATCATTCCTTTGCCATTATTTCGAAAATCTGTAAATTACATTTTAATTATTTTCTAAACATAGACATTTTTTTAAAAACACAGCCGGATATTATAAATAAATCAATAACATATTCAAATCTTATAATTAATGTTTTTCCTAGGTCGTAGGTCATAACGGTTTTGTGACGATTCACTCGGTAGCACGTTACTATTGCCATTACTACTCGCAGATGTGGAAGGTTCATTTAGATTAGAAAATTCCGTTCCGTCTTCCGTTGTACCTACCGCGTCCTCCCAAGTTTCTAAATTTTCCTTATTAACGCGCTCCCTATTCTCCTCCTGTTCAATCCCTTCATGTGAAGATGGGAACGCTTGAACCGCAGGTTCGACTGGTGGTGGCAACGGCCTTGGTATAACCATATCGTCTTTTATATGTTTATCTGGTTGTATTTGATCAATATGACGCTTGCAAATAATGTTAAGACTCCGAATTTTCACAGTGTACATTCGCTGCCCGATTCTGCTTTGAATTATTCCCTTTTCCCAGTACGGATTACGATTTTTATAATATTTAACCAAAACCGACTGACCAACATTAAAAGAACGACATTTCTTATTTTTTTCCTCTGCATCAGTACCCCGTTCTTGACAGGAACTACGTGGAGGATTAATGTAGTCTAATGTACTACGTAACTCGCGTCCTAGCATTAATTTGGCAGGGGTTTCACCGGTAGCAGAATGAATTGAATTTCTGTATTGAAATAGGTACTCTAATAAATTTTCGTTTATTGCATTTACAGATGAATTTAAAATTGACTTAATCATCTTTTTAACAATTCTAACAGAGTTTTCTGCTTGCCCATTACTATTTGGATGGTAAATTGGGCTTGTTATATGTTGGATTCCATTCGACGAACAAAAATCAGAAAATTCCTGTGAAATGATCTTTACATCGTTATCCGAGACAATCGTACGAGGCATCCCGAATCTCGAAAATATTATTTTAAGTTTATATATTAGGGATTTGCTCGACGTACCCGAACTCATTTCTAGGCATTCGATCCATTTACTAAACGCATCTACTACTACCAAATACATTTTATCTTTAATTGAAAAATAATCAATATGCAAACGCTCCCACGG
>JAATLQ010037093.1:0-39875 GCA_013421005.1 Heliconius erato x Heliconius himera | reverse complement strand
GTAAATACAAAGATAAAGTCATGTAAATGTCAAGTAAATACAAAGATTTTTATCTTTGTATTTACTTGATATTTCTTTCAAGATCGTTCTTTAACTCTGTGTTGAATTAATTACGACTTAAACTTAACTGTTATGATTTATGAAGGTAACTAACAATTCAATTTTGTTTACTTTATTGTATAAAATATTATATAATAGTGCTTCAAAAATATATATTTTTATCAACAGTCATATAACCCAGACGTTTCGAACGTCATTCTTTAGCCAGGGTGATACCAGCGCGATTGCTATGTAATATTCGCAGGCAAGCTAATGCCTTGAGTTCATTCAAATGACGATAACTTTTTTTTTAATGAACCGATTTTGATGAACTAAACTTTAGTACTTAAGTTGAGTTAAAACAAAGGTGAATTGGTGATTTTTCAAGTAAATCGGTTCAGTACTTTCAGAGAAAAATGCGGACAGAAATATGTCGACAGACAGACAGACAGACAAGAAATTCAAAAAAAATCTTTTTGCTTTCTATTATTCTTTTTAAGTGTCCCTCTATCCATTTCAGTCAAAATTACTAAATGTATGTTCTCTATCGCATGTATCATGGGGAGTGGTCTGAAGAACTGTTTGACCTGTTACCTGCCGCCGAATTTTCTAACCGCACAGTACGACATAAGTTGAAATATCATCCACACCACCTGGATACGTGGCAATCCACTACTGTGCGGTTTCGTTGGAACTTCCTTCCACGCACCACGGAACTGTGGAATGGCCTACCCGCGGCAGTGTTTCCAGGTCGATATGACATGGGTACCTTCAAAAAGCGCGTCTATCTCCACCTTAAAGGCCGGCAACGCACCTGTAGCTCCTCTGGTGTTGCACGGGGCCGTGGGCGGCGGTAACCACTTACCATCAGGTGACCCGAACGCTCGTTTGCCTTGTCCTTTTCCACAAAAAAAAAAAAAGACAAAATAATTTTACTGTCTTATTATATAAGAGATAGAGATAACACAATTTCACATATAAACACCCACCAAAATTTTTTTGCGAACATTAATTTTTCATCACAAATTTTCATACAAAAATTTAACAGCAACTCTAACAAGCTAAGATATTTACAGTTTTCTAAAGTTAAAAGAGAAACTTTCAAAATACGCTCGCGTGAAAATACTTTAAGTTATGTAATGCAAAAGTTGTATATTTAACGCTTCAAATTTTTCTTTATATGGAATTTACACTATGTGTCATATTTGATTGTTAACTAGAATATTTTTCCGAAAATGCTGTAAGTTTTTATGCTTTACCCACTCCTAGCAGAGTAAGCAGAGGGAATCTGGGAACATAGTGGTAAGATATTCTGTTCCCATTGAGATTTCCATTCCCAAGTTTTAGACGAATTCTCGAGACATTGAGTTCCACCAGTCAACACGCAATGCCTCCAGAATTTAGCGAAAAGTTGGGAATGGAAGTATCTTAATTGGAACGGAATGTCTTAACAATAGATTCCCTCTGCTTAGCCTGCTGTGTGGGAATACAGCATGAAGCTGATAATTACTTCATTCCCATCAGTTGAAATTAAAGCCACGACCATCGCGTTTATCGAGGTTCGAGCCCCGCAGGGGGCGCCCTTACAGTCGTCAACCCCTCTCAAGCAGCCAGGTAGTGCTTGCATTTCTTCTGGGACAGAGTACCCTCTACCTTACCCACCCGGTGTCGCTGTAAAAGCCAATAGGGCTAACAGCGTTAACCTCAAGTTCGAAAAAAAAAAAGTCGCGTTTACAGTCATACCCTTCTGCCACCAGGGCACGATGATTTCAAAAAGTTACTTAGTAAAAGTTATAAGTTTCATATTTTATTGTAGGGCTTTAAAATTATTTAGATTTGTTTAAAGGCTCTTTTGCAAGTACTTTTAAATTTGAATCACTTTTAAGACTGAACTAAGGTTGTGGATTCGTTCCATGTGTTGTTACACAATATGAAGTGTCTAGAATTTGGGTGGAGAACAGAGTGCTTGGCCACTAAATTCTAGTTTGCTCTGGTATAAGCTAGCCTGGTAGGCTGCATAATTTTCAAGAATAAAACCTGAAAAAATGACTAGAAGGATTCGAGTAATCCACGAGTGTTAATATAGAACGGTGCGGAACGAACTTGGTACGGAAGCCTAATTTTGAGAGTATGAATCGCACATAATGGGTTTTTTTGCTGTTTTATAAATAACTTGTATATTAAAGATCAGAGATTTCCAACAGTATACAGTATCTAACGCTAATTAGCTTTTAAATGGAAACGAATTTACATTAAAATATGAAATTCTGAAACATTCCTGGCAGAAGTCAAACCTTTGATTACTGTCTCTGTGTAAAGTTTAATTTATCGTCGGCTTACTGTGTAATCCTGCTAACAACATATTAAGCAAATTCTAGGGAGAGGCGAAAAGAAATGTTTCTAAAAATTATAAATCTATGAGTATTCGTATATTATTAAAGGGTAATTATCACAGTTAGTTTTTAATATACCTACATGCATAGTGGTCCCTGCTACCAAGAATGATATAAAAGTGGTCCTTGATCAAGAAAAGGTTGTGAACCCCTGATTTAGACCGTTAAACCTACAGCAACGTTCCTGAATATTTCAAATTTCGCAAAATTTCAAAATTTCAACCGTTGTGGACGACACGGTGATTCCAGCGAAGTAGTGTGGTGATAATAGTAATTGTAGTTTTTGAGTAAATGGTCAAAATGTGTCCCATAGAGTTAAGCTGTGGAACGTTTTGAAATAGACGCGCAAAAGCAACTTTCTGGAGGCATTGCGTGTTGAGTGGCGAACTCAACGTCGCGCTTTTGAGTCGACACTAGAGCGAAGTAATAAAAATATAAATTTAAATAAATATTTCGTTTGATCGAGTGTGGATACACACAACCAAAACACGACTGGCCCCAATACGTTAACATTTTTACTCAATTAAGCTTTTAATATTATGACAAGAATCACGTTACCAATATACGTATATTATTATCATACGCATAATTTTAGTCTTTTTTACATTGATTTAGGTTTACTACGTGACATGAGACAAATTGAGCTCACATAATGCAATCGTGCTCAACTGCCACGTTGAATTGTTTGAATTGTTATAATTAAATCGAAAACTGAAAATTGCTAACAAAAAATATTTTTTTTAGATCATTATTTAAATTGGAGATGGAGTGTCTTAACACTAGGTTCTCTCGACCTCTCTGCTGGGTGTGGGATACAGCGTGGAGATGATTATTTAAAAGAATAAAGTAGTGTAAGGACGTCCAGAAAAACAATTGTAGTTTACACAATATTTATTTTTCATCAACATTTATAACATAGCATAATAAAAAGACAAAATGAGTTCATACGCCCGTATGCACTCATTTTGTCTTTTTTATAATATATGAACTACGAAATACTTTTTCTAGGAAATGCCTATAAATATAATATTTACTCTTCGGAATATTTCCTTTATTTGTATTGTAAGTTGTCACTCCGTGCCAAATTTAATTTGAACTGTAGGTCCACGGGAAGTACCCTATAGGTTTTGATGACGCAGCGAATTTCATACTATATGCAGCAAAAACGGTACGTAATGCTCCGTATCTTTTGATTGTGTTGTCTTACAGGCTTCATTTTTTCTGAGCTGCAAGGGATCGTGGTTCTTTATATTTGATATTACTTTCAGCTTTGATAAATTTCGCATTTCCTAAACAAATATACGACAATTAAAATTGGTTACAGAAATTACTATTTTTTTAATTATTTTTATTGGAAAAACAAACAGAATATTTAAACATAAAATTTTACAACAATCTTTCTGAAACTTTGTATAAATTTTATTTTTACTTTTTAATAATAATAGATAGATGAGAGCGAAATACTCGAATTACGTCTTAGGAGAGTAATAGATCGAAATTCAATATATAAATATTAGCATTAAGCCTAACCCCCAAAAAATGGTTAATTTTGTGGAAGGATTGTACGAAAATAGTAAGCAACATTAAAAAGGGCACCCTTAATGTGTTAATTAGAGAGAATAAGAAAATAAAGAAAGACTATCATTATATTTTTATTTTTACTAAGTTCACTCGTTACGGCGTTTAAATATTAAGGTGATGGTCGTGGGTTCCATCTCTACTCAGAGGGAATTAAAGATGGAGAGGTGGGGATTATTTTTTTCAAAAAAGAACACGTTGATTGAAATGAGTTCGTGCCCTTTTCTACTTCTTTCTAGTGTATTTTGTTATTCAATTGTTGATTTATACTTTTTATCAGCTTCACGCTGTATCCCGCAACCAGCAGGGTAGGCAGAGGGAATCTCGTGTTAAGACACTCTGTTCACCAGTTTCCGCTGAATTCTGGTGGCATTGCGTGCTGAGTGGCGGAACTCAACCGACCGGCCTCAAATATAATAAATTTTATATAAAGTTATATTTACGTTATATATATAAAGGTGTTTAGAAAATATGCTTGGCTCACACTTTTTTCCTAAACAAAAACAACAATGCAAAAGCAAAAATCCAATATTTATCATAGAATCTGGTACTATAGCGGTTTTCTATAGTACTGTCAACATCACCTATCTGTGGTAATCTCACACATAGTTAGTCATAATTCCATTCACAAGTCATTTTCATGGAAATATATGTTAGATGGAATATTAATTGGAGTTCTATTGACTAGCTGTCCGCATATATAGATCTGAATATGATAGGCATTGTATGAAACAGAAATCCTTATGTTAGTTTAATAGTAAAGCTTATTATTATTAAGCTATTTTGAGCTATAGGTTATTATTGAAGTAGTGTGGGTTTTAATACTGGATGAGTTAGTATTAATAACATAATCTTGTTGCAGATTGATTTAAATTATATATTATATTTCTTTTTCTGTGATACTTTGGCTTTGCGTAGAGACACATTTATCATGGAGAGTGGTCTGAAGAACTGTTTGACCTGTTACCTGCCGCCGAATTTTCTCCACTACTGTGCGGTTTCGTGGAACTTCCACAACCGTGTTTCCAGGTCCATATGACATGGGTATCTTCAAAAAGCGCGTCTATCTCCACCTTAAAGGGCGGCAACGCACGGGTAGCTCCTCTGGTATTGCACGGGGTTGTAGGTGGTAATCACTTACCATCAGGTGACCTAAACGCCTGGTCTTTTCCATTAAAAAGGGCCAGTCGTGCCGCACAAATGCGATAGGTTGTGAATTCGATTCCCATTCGAGGAAAAGAAATATTTAATATTTTCATTTCCTCGCTCTGGTAACGAAGCAAAGTGCAGCGATGACTTCCACCGCTCATAAAGTAATGCATCCAGGGTGCGGTGGAAAGTGGGGAACGGAAGTGTTTAAATGGGAACAGAGTGTCTGATCAGTAAGCAGATTTACTTGAATATTATTACTATGTATCCCGCACACAGCAGGGTAGGCAGAGGGAACCTAGTGTTAAGACACTCCGTTCCCCACTTTCTGCCGAATTCCGGAGGCATTGTGTGTTGAGTGGCAGAACTCAACGCCGCGCTTAACCTCGACACCAGAGCGAAGAAACGGAAATATAAATTTAAGTAAATATTTCATCTCCTCGATTGAGGATCGAACCTACAACCAGTCGGTTTTACAGTCACACCTTGTGCCGCTGCGCCACGACCAGCCTCAAGAAGTTATATGAAATACTTAAAAAAAATATATTTTAAATGAAATCTCTTTAAGTTTTTTTTTTGTCACAAGGTAAAGGCAGATTAAACAACCAATTAATAATATACTATGAACATAAAGGACATTTCTATATAATCTACGAGTATATTATACAAATACATATTGTTCGTTATATATGTATATCGTACATACATATGTATATTATGATAGATGTACGTGTTTGATATTCGCAAATTAATCCAATGGTTCGGTCCATCAATAAATATTATTGCATTGCATATTTCGTAGCTGTTTGTATAATATACATTAAATGTATACAAAGGCTTAAAAATACGAGTTAATATATCAGAGAGTAGTCGAAACACTCGGATCTCCACTCGTCCCCAGTTCGATTTGGAGATATTGCATATGGAGTGGCGGAACTCAACTTCACACCTTGTCAAAGAGTGGGATAATGAAAATAATTATTTGTCTTGTGTCGTTATTATACATAATGAGGCCGGTCGTGGCGCAGCGGCACGAAGTGTGACTGTAAAACCGACTGGTTGTGGGTTCGATCCCCACTCGAGGAGATGAAATATTTACTTAAATTTATATTTCCATTTCTTCGCTCTGGTGTCGAGGTTAAGCGCGGCGTTGAGTCCTGGCACTCAACACGCAATGTCTCCTAAATTCGGCAGAAAGTGGGGAACAGAGTGTCTTAACATTAGGTTTCCTCTGCTTACCCTGCTGTGTGCGGGATACAACGTGAAGCTGATTTATTTTGATTTTTATTTGTTATAAACATAATATAATTAGCTGACTCAAACGCGGTTGCGCCCGCTTTGTTTTCTAGATAAACTTTATAAAATCTTGACAAAAATTATTATATACGAATATATAGAGTATTAAAACTGAAGTAGATCTTTTCTGAGGATGCATGTTAAATTGGTGAAAGGCACTTAATGAACATTTCTGTGACATTGAAATGCTTATATGCAAAATGTTAATATTTTTACTACACTTAGGGACAAGACACTCTGTTATCTAAATAGAATTTGTCACTTTATCGTAATAATGCATAACTCCAAATGGGAATCGAATTCTGAACCATCGCGTTAAAATACGGACATCACATTATAACACTCAGGTGATTGATTATATTTTTTTTTTGTTTTTCTTCGCTCTTTTAAATAAAGCGCGGTGTTATGGTCGACCAGTTTGAATGTCTCGATAAAACATGAAGCTGTCCAAAACTGAGACAAATCAATTAAGAAATTAATCAAGATGCCTCAACAGTTTGGACGTACGATTTTTTTTTCATTTCACGATTTTTATCCATACCTGTATTTCGTGTGACGCGATTACGTATAGATCCCAATAACATAAACACTTACTACTACAAAAATACTACTAAAGGTTAAACAACTTTGAACTTTATCGCCAATACATACGACTCGATTTCGAAATGAGGCGTGTGCGGCGGTGTTCCTTTGATGGGTTTATGTGTGCGTGCGTCATCCTTACAAATGTCGTTTTGTTTTAAAATTACAATTTTATTATTTATTTTGTTTGAAAAAAAAACTTTTTCATTTTTGGGAATTTATTTTTTTCTGAATTATATTAGGCTTTTATAGAGTAGTTAAAACTGTGGTTTCATTTAATGTGGTGCTGACACTTCCATCCTGTATATATATATGAGGTCTCACAACTGGTTGTGGGTTTGATCCCCACTCGAGGAAGTCAAATATTTATTTACATTTATATTTTCATTTCTTTGCTCTGGTGTCGAGGCAAAGCGCGGCGCTGAGTTCCGCCACACAACACGCAATGCCTCACTCGCAGAACTCGGCGGAAAGTGGAGAACGGAGTATGTTAATACTGGGTTCCCTCTGCCTATCCTGCCGTATGCGGGATACAACGTGAAGTTGACTTAATTTTTTTTATACAATGATACATTTGTAGAAATAACATAAGTACATATATAAGTACATATATAATTGTACGAAATATATTTTCTTAACATTTTTTGTTAAGAAAATATATTATTTTCTTATTTTTTTTTTATTGCTTATTATTTTCTCGCCCTATTTTCGATATATGATATTCATACATATATGTATGTAGGGTATTTGCTAAACCTGTTCCACTTAAACAAGAAGACTAGGCTTATAATTTAAATTAATTACTGCCCGACAAACAAATTTATTAAGCTGAATCCCACATATAGCAGAGAGTGCTACTTACTTAGTAGTAGAGCTTTTGGAAATAAATAAAATCAAAACCTTTTGGCATAAATTCAAATATTTTTTAATGAAATATAGTGCAAAGAATGCCATTTACAATAACATATTACATTAGTGAGTTTAGAACAATACATTACTCAAATATCTGCAATATCAAAATCTTCTGACATAAGTCAAAAGGTTTTGATTTTATTTATTTCCAAAAGAGGGGAGATCTATGTGCCGCACCCTGTACATCTCATGATCGCCTTACAATATATCCAGCGTTCTAAAAATAGGCAGAGACGACTCAGCATAAGGACTTTTCATCAATTTCCACTTGAACAAAAATATCACCAATTGAGAGGCGGTAATTGAGACATTGCGCGTTGAGTGGCAAATTTCAAAGTTACGTTTTGTCTCGTTACTAGCACGAGGAAATAAAGATATTAAAATCTCCATTTGCCCAAGTGAGAATCGGACCCTTAGACGTCGCGGCCTCTAATAAGTAAATATTTATTTTGTCTAATATAGTTAGACTAGCCAAATTTTATCTGTTTTGCAAAATAGCGACTCTTCGCGGCCACGCCCGCTCGAACTACTTAATTATTAATTACTTATTTACTAATCTGAATTACTTTCGTGTCCTAGTTACATTTGCATTTTAAGGACGAATTCCATACATTGAAAACTAAAATTTCAGCCAATTCCATAAAACTTTGTAGCAATTTTGTCGAATAAAATACTTTATATTGATACACTTTTTTAAACAAATGAATTGATTTATAATACAAAATTTAGTAAAGGGAAAATACTAAAGTAAAATCTTTAATCGGTTAAGCTGATTCTAATATTAACGTGAACACAGACAAACAAATAAAAATACCATCTAAGCCTCGATGAAGCTATTTGTTTGTCTATCAAAAGTAACGAAACCCTTAGAGATTTCGTAAAGCCAATCAAGTCTAAGTTTCTTTACTGTGATTTTTGTATTAATATTAAACAAATTCTTTACAAATGTGAAGAAGAAATCTTCTTGAAAATTTTGAATTTGCAACTATCATCCATCAACTGTGCCATTAAGTCTAATATTATACGATTTAGAAATTAATCCTTAACATTACTTTGGGAGAAGCCCTAAGACACGCCACGACTAACTTACAAGTGGGTACTAGATATCGATCGTTAAAGATCAGTAAAGCTTGAAGGATACCTGTTTAAAGTTAACTCTTTAGTTTAATTTCTTTTCATTTTAAGTATTCTTTTTATTTCAAATATAATTTTAATCTGGTAGAACAAGTATAGGATTAAGTTTCGTCACTATGCTGTATCTAGTTTGGGTGAAAGGTGGAGAATAGAATGTCTTGTCTCTAGGTTTTCTAAAAATTAACACAATACACGTGCCACCAAGCGCGTATCTTGATATATTTTTTTATGAGAACATTAAAAAATTATATCAGCTTCACGCTGTACCCCGCACACAGTAGGGTAAGAAAAGGGAACTTAGTGTTAAAACACTCCGTTCCTCTCTTTCCGCCGAATTTTTAGGCATTGCGTGTTGAGTAGCAGAACTCAATACTGTGCTTTTGCCTTGGCGCCAGAGCGAAGAAATAAAAAAAATGTTGTTAAAAAGTAAATCATTTCCTCTAATAGTAATCGAGCCCACAATTGTCGCGGTAAAGTCACACCCCTGCTCCACGATGGGTTCTTGTCTTTTTTAGCTTCACGTTGTATTCCAATCAGGTAGGTAGAAAGAAAGGAAAAACCTCTCTACATACCTTTTTGGCCTCATCCACTGTCATCGATACATATCCTCCGGGTCCTCATCGTCACTCTACGTCGTCGATACTGTATTTTTAAGGGTCAATCGAGGCTCCCTCCTCCCTGCTTCTCTTACCACTCACTCTTGCAAACTGCTTATTGTTACTTCGCTGAATGTATTATGCAAAAAATCTTTCTTCTCTTTACTTATTTAGAAAACGTATAAAAATTTTGAACGTAGCGGGACTCGAGCCCACGCCTCCTGGAAACCGACCAGGTCCTAGTCAAGGATCTGGACCACACTTAGGAAAGAAAAATACCTAAATAAGTATTTTTCTTTAATAAGTGTGGAATAACACTTTAAAAATGTTAAAAATCTTTCTTCTCTTTGTCATACAAGATTTATTAATCACATCCAATATTAATCTGTTTTGGTCGCATGGTTTGCATTTTAAACAATGTACACGTTTTCATTATTATCTTTTCATTCTTATATAATGAGTAATGAATACTTAATCAATGCGGCGTGGCGTGTCTTTTGTTTTTTCATTTTATTGGCGTAAAATAATTAATTTCCTTATGTTTTTATTTACTTTTTCATTTTAATAATACATATTTTTTTATTTACTATAGACGTATGCCTAACTGAACGCCTAAGAGATGTGGGTTCAATTCTCATTTATGAAAAAAAAATCATGATATATTTCATAACTTTACAGGTTTACTTAAATAAAGAACGGCGTGGAGTTACGTCAACTTTGGCAGAAAATGAAAAAAAAAAACAGAGAGTTTTAGTAATGTAATTTCTTAATTTTTCTTTGTTGCAGAGAAATGCGTGCATAATATAAATTCTATTCGTCTTCGGCGTTCTGACAGGCGAGTGTTAGAGAGGGCGAGACGTCGCACTCTACGCATGACTGTTATCATAGTAACGGTTTTTGGTTTGTGCTGGTTGCCTTACGCTACTATCACTATGTGGTAAGCTATCTTTATATATTTTTTTGCTTCACGCTGTATCTCTAGCGGGAAAGTCAGAGGGAATGGAGCCCGAAACGCTACGGTCTCTGCATATCTTTTTTGCCTCGACCACTGACATTATCCTGTTCATACATGCTCTCCAGGGAGTTTTCACGGCCTTAACTTGACTTTCTTCAACTACTGTCAACTCTCTGTTTCGAAGATCAGATGCAGAGGGAGTCCGAGGACTCCCTGTGCTGTGAAGCTTGAGGTTTGCAATTTTTAAAATGTTGCGTGTGGAGTGTTGATACTTAACGCCGCACTTAGCCTTTACTGGAGAGAGAAAATGAAAATTTATTCCCCTTAGTGGTGTACAGTCAGACGCTATGCTGACTACGCCACGACGCACTTCCGTTCCCCCATTTTCCGCCGAATTCTTTCTTACCAGAGCGGGGAACTAACAATATTAAACATTTGATTTCTTTGAGTAGGAATCGAATCCACAACGTGTAGCGTTTACAGTCGTACGCTTGTGCCCTTGCGCCACGACTGGCCTCAAATGTAATAAAACAAACTAGTACGCATCATTACTCTTTATTTGCTCAGCAAATATTCTGGTATTACTAAGTATATATACGTTAAAGAATACACAGAAATATATATAATAATATGTCCATGTTTATATAACAAGGGAAACAGTCTCACTGTATGGATCTTAGAAAAACAACGTACAAATACAACGAGAGAGCTTAGATTAAACAACAAAATCAATTCAGAGATTTACTGAGTTTCTCAGTAGGTTTCAGTGTTTCTAAATTTATTCTTGGAAAAGCAAATATTTGATATACATATGTAATTTCGGAAATGACTATGGCCGTTGTGGCTGTACCACAACGCTTGATTGTAACTGTGACGTTGGTGGGTTCCATTTCCACTCGGGGGAATAAATTATTTTCGCTCCTAACTTTTTTGTTTTCAAGACAAGATGCGAGGTTGAGTTCCGCTACTCGCAACATCTTGAAAATTTTACGAAAATTAAAATGTGGGATAAAATAAAGCTACCTCTGCCTACTCTGCTGTATGCGGGATCTAGCTTAAAGCTAAAAAACAAAAATTAAGTCAGTTTCAGTGTATCCCGTTTACAACAGGGTAGGCGGAGGGAACCTAGTGTTTCTATTTTCGAGGCATTGCATGTTGAGTGGCGGAACACAACGCCGCAAAAATATGTTTATTAACGTTATTTTATTTTAGAATTGGCACCTAAATCCTCACTAGGCGAAATTATGATAAATTCATAATTCTTCGTACTTCATCCATTTAATTAGCTATAATAACGATGTTACAATAGTAAAGCTATATCCAAGAATGCTTAAAGGATACCAATGTATGGAATCAGCTTAATATTATGAAGTTAATATGAGATAGCTATCATTTTACTACTTTAAAATAATAAAATTATAACTTTCATGTAAAAGAGCAACCTTTGAGCATTGACATTTCTTCTTTTAACACTTAGAACCGTATTCATAATCCATAATCCTTAGTCCGTAATGCGTCACCTTAGTCAATAATCGTTAACCCTTAATCTTGTTAAAGACACACACACACACACACACATACACACACACACACATCCTTAGTTGTTAGTACATATTCCTTAATTTTTAATTCGTTGTCTGTAGTCCATATACAATAATCGAGAATTCATATTTCGTAATCCGTAAATCGTAATTTGTAATCCAATAATTCACCTTCCATAACACACAACAGTCGGGACCTCTTTAAGTTATGCGAGGTTCCTGGTAAAGATTTTATTGATTGAAGAATTACTTATAAGTTCCCGACTGTTAATCCTAATAAACTATTGGGCTTATTTTCTTTTTAGTTTTATGCAGTCGGGGTTTTTGTTTTTATAAATATTTTTTTATTTTTCACTTTTTTGTTAGGATTCATTATGGAAATGATAATCATGATATACCTTTTTGAAATCCTCGTATTGAGTTCTTGAATTTGATACCCATATGTGGTATTCGAAACGAAACATTTTTTTTTCACTAAGTCCAATGGCGTCCCACAGCCGCCATGATTGTTTTTTTAACGTCACTTATCTAAGAACACTTAGGCTACTAATACGGATCTAACGATACCTCAATTATGTAAATCCGTTCAGCGGTTCTGGAGATATGAGGTAATAAAGAATATTACATACATACATATAAAATACGCGCGAAAAACATAACCCTTCCTTAGCAGTCGGGAATTAGCAGGCAGGGTAATAAAAACTTACAGATCTCTAGTTATACCTACATCTATAAAATATATATAAAAGGACTTGTGCTGACTGACTGAGGTAAGACGCACGCAGAGCCGTAACCTCTGATGGTAGAAACGTGAAATTTGGGCAGATGTTTACTTTCATATTCTGGACATCCACTAAGAAGGGAATTTGAAAAATTTTAACCCTAAAGGGATGAAATAGGGGTTGAAAGTTTGTATGGAAAAAAAAAATTTAATCTGTACCGATTTTTATAAAATTTGAAATTCAGACTCTTAAAAATATTTAATTGAACACGTATTTCATGGTTTTTAAGAATTCACCCCCTAAGGGTTCAAATAAGGGATTGAAAGTTTATATGGAAAAATCTTTAAATTGCCACCGATTTTTATAAAAATTTAAATTCAGACAGTTAAAAATATTTTATTGAACACGTGTTTCGAGGTTTTTTTAGAATTCACTCCTAATAAGCGGGCGAAGCCGCGCGCGCCCTCTAGTATATCTATAAAATTTAAGTGTTTGTAATTTCGAAATAACTTTGTTTTTTTCAAGTGTCTATAGTTATTTACACGATACTGAAAATTGATTAAACAACTTTAATTCTTTTATCTGCCTGTCTATTTTTTTGTCCGGATTAGACTCCGAAACAGCTGCGCTGCAGTCGCGTTGATATTTATGGCCATTTCACTAACCGATAGAAGAAGTTATATATTTTATCCCGGAATTCTCACGAGACAGTGGCTTACGCGGGAAAAACTGCGTTTGCCTTGCGTACGTAACTCGATAGATATGATATACCTAAATATTTTTCTATTAAATATCACAATTTTTACGAGCAAAAGCAAATCAAATAAAATGCGAAGATTTTAAGTAAGCTTTATGCGTACTATAATTTCAAAACTACCCCTAAGTTTTTTATGGTTATAGTTATTTAAACGATATTGAAACACAAAAAAACAATTTAAAAAATATCTCTTTTTGTTTGTCCGGGTTAATCTCCATAACAGATTTTTATGAGACTCACTTTTCTATTGAGAAGGTTATATATTTTTATTAGCATCACGCTGTATCTCGTGCACAACAGTGTGTTAAGATACTCCGTACCCCATTTTCCACCGAATTCTGGAGGCACCACCCGACGCCGCGCGGGACCACTATAAATTCTGATTTTCCGGTTTTTTCCTTTATTGTATTGTAAGTTCTCCCTTTTTGCCAAAGTTTTCATTATACGACAAATTCGTATCGTACAAAATGCAGCATAAATGATGCATAAGCGTTCGTATCTTTTGATACGTTGACTTAGAATTAGTTTAATTTTTTCATTGCTCTAATGGATCGTAGACCTGGATATTTAATATTGATTTCAGCTTGATACCTCCACGTAATAATGGTTGACAGACGGACAGACTGACCTACAGACAGACGAACAATAAAGTGATCTCATAAGGATTCCATTTATTTTAAGTGTAAAAGCCTAAAAACAAATCATCTTTTATTTATTTTTATTAAATACCATTTTAACAGGTACATGGTAGACAGAGATTCAGCGTCACGCGTCTCACCTCAAGTCCAAGATCTTCTCTTTGCCATGGCAGTGTCCAACTCGTGTATGAACCCGCTAGTTTACGGGTCGTACGCACTGCGCTTAAGCGGTCTAATACAGAGGATATTGAAGAGTACTTGTTGCTGGTCTACCACGACTTCGGAGAGTGCTGGTACGTAAACCTTTTATTTAATAGTAAAATTATATATAGCTCAAGATTTTTTTTGTGTTAAATTATATTTGAAGCAAATAGATTTACATTATATGATTTTTGATTTACCAAACCTTGAGTACGCAATTGGGTACGCATTTTTACTTTAAAATAGTATTTAAGTTAGCATATTTTAACTTATAAAATAAATGATTCCTTTAATATACAATATATCTAATTTTATGGTAAATAGATCGCAGTGATTAGATCATATCAGATTGGGGAAGTATATATTAATATACGTAGAGGTATAAATTGAGATGCCAGTGCTCCTAGACCTGTATACGTCATTTTAGCAAAGTTGAAATTTTGATGGATTAATAGTCTAATATGTAATTAAGACTGTATGCGTCGACTGTACTTATTAATTTGAAAGTGGGGCCCACTCAGAGATAGCGCGTAGAAAATTATAAATTACATTACACAAATTTACATTTACATTCAACTACGTTAAAGTAGAACCGCTCATATTTTAATATGTTTTTAAGAATAATGTATAAAATGTATATTTATTATTACCAGACCTTTTTTTAAGTGGGTCTTTACTCTTACCAGACGTACTAAAGGTTGTTTAAAATTGGAGCATACTACTATACTAAATAAAATAAATCAGCTTCACGCTGTATCCCGCATACAGCAGGGTAGGTAGAGGGAACCTAGTGTTAAGACACTCCGTTCCCCACTTTCTGCCGAATTTTGGAGGCATTGCGTGTTGAGTGGCAGAACTCAACGCCGCGCTTTGCCTCGACACCAGAGCGAAGAAATGGAAATATAAATTTAAGTAAATATTTCATGTCCTCGAGTGGGGATCGAACCCACAACCAGTCGGTTTTATAGTCACACTTTGTGCCGCTGCGCCACGACTGGCCTCACTACTATACTAGCAAACTTTAATTTTACATTTATTATTTGCACGGAGTATTTTAAGACCCCTTTTATGCATCTAGACCAATCCACTCAATCATCCTCGCAGACAGCGAAGTACCTTTGTTTGATGCTACCTCTGAAAGAACCCATCTTTTAGGTTTCGGCTTTGTTAAAATGACGTAGGTCTGGTCCAAAACAAATTTCTCCGTATGGCATCCGGATTCCCATGGTACGTACGAAACGTGGATCTAAACAAAAGTTTCAAATTCCCCTATCATTCTTGAAGCGTGTAAGTACGCTCATCATCCACATCCGCTTCTTCGACGCTCTCGCAGCATTCTTCTAGATCCAGTCATAGTCGAAAGCGCCCAATGTCCTATACATTGGGCGCAGGATTCACTTACAGCAGAATGTGACGCGGATCACAAATGGGCATGTATCGAAGCCAGCTGTGTGTGAGCATACTGTGGATAAGCCCAGCTACTACATTAGGTTTGATAAAAACCAAATCCTCGCTAAAGAAAACAGATACATTCCTAGAATGATCCGCGAGGCTATTGAAATACAAAAACATCCTAATTCCAATAGAGAGGATGATGGCTGGAAACTTTCTGCCACCTGGGACCCACTCATAAAATTATTGAAGTCTCGAACCCACCATACCAGAGGGCAAGATACTATCAGCTCATTCTGCAGGAATCCAGGGCAGTACGCGAGGCAATTAAAAAATTGTTGGCCGTAGATTGATATAATAATTATGTCAACTGACAGACGAATGCCACCTTAGTGTACGTGTGACCATGGACTACTGCAAAGTGTTCGAAACGTTGGGATTCCAAAATGTATAATTTTAAATATACGCGATTAATCCGGTTAAAATAGTTTCATTTAAAATACCTTGATAAACGCTGGATAGGTACATTGAGAAGGTAGAAAAATATAAATTTCATTAAATCTTTAGGAATTCCAACCAATTCCAATTTTCATTACTTAATAAAAAAATTCATGATGGCATTAATTAAAAAGAAGTAATTGCATCGTCGTTGGGCGAGATGTGGGGCGCTTCGTTAGGCGTAATATAATAACTATATTTCTATTGAAAATACGTAAGGACTTTTAAAATCTCGGATATGAGTTGAATTATAAAAAGTATATGATTTATTTTGCCTACAAAAAAATTGTTATAGTTCTTAAAACATTTAAAAAAAATATCCGAGCCCGCCAAATAACCTTCCAAAAAATATCTCTAGACGTATCTAGAGATATTTTTTGGAAGATTCGATCTATCCTTTGATCAGTTTCCTGTAAGTGTTGTCTTTTATTTTTTTCTGGGGTGGGCACCAATCTATTATTTGGCGAGCTCGGATATTTTTTTTAAATGTTTTAAGACACACATGCAAATGAAAAGGTCAGCTTAATGCTTGCAAACTATAATAAATTATAATTTTTAAACTTAAATTTCTTAAACCTTAATTTTTGCGAATTTATTCCGCGGAGCCGTGTGTACTGTTCGGTTGTTTGATGTTGAATACTTATTGAATTTGTGAAAGTATTATATGTATGTAATAAAATAATAGTTCTAGGTAATATCTACAGAAAAAGAAAGTATTAAAAGAAATGTAAAAATAACAAAGCTACGGACCATAAGTCTGTAGTGTAAGTAAGAATTAAAATAAAAAAAAAATACCTTAATCTCTTATTTCAATCATTAAAATAATTGTTCATAAATAATATAAGCATTTCAATACAAACCTAAAAATATATCGTCTAATGAATATGAGTATCTATGGAATAATCTAAACATAAATTTTCTCCATCTCCGCATAGCGTTTAAAAAGAAAACACAAAACAAAACTAAATGAATAAAGTTTATTTATTTCATATCTGGCCACACATTGCTCTCTATCCAGTCAACGAAACTGGCAGTTCTAGTATACACGCTCGGTATGTTCGCTCTCGCACAGCCGTAGCCGAATGATGTTGTTCCTACCAGGAAGTACACTGGCCATTGTAGCGTTAAGTTGATTTTGACTTGCAGGGGACCTCCAGAATCGCCCTTTGACACAAACAAAATTACAATTAAATCAAGTTAAATCAGCTGCACGCTGTATCCCGCACACGGCAGGGAGGCGGAGGGAACATAGTGTTATGACACTCCGTTCGCCACTTTCCACTGAATTCTGGAGGCATTGCGTGTTGAGTGGCGGAACTCAACGCCACGTTTTGCCTCGACACCAGAGCGAAGAGACGAAAATAAAAATGTAAATAAATATTTCGAGTAGGGATCGAACCCACAACCAGTCACGTTTACAGGCACACGACTGGCCTCAAAAAAATACAATATATTATAATATATAATATTTTATATTTGACTGTAAGCTCAGGGGAAGTATTTTATTTCTATTACTTACATTTCCGGGCTTCTGAGCGGCCTTGAGTTCCGTCACTCAATACGTCATATCTTGAAATTTAAGTGAAACGTGGGGAACGGAGTGTCCTAACACTAGAATTTCTCCCTCTAACTACTTTGCTAAGTAGGATAAAGCGTAAAGACGCTTTTTTACAGCTACACTTACCTGTTAAGTATCAATGCCACCAGGTAAATAACCAGCGCAGATCTGATGGTCAGTCAAGCCTTGCCAGTTTCTGTTTCTTCTCCATTCCAACAATTCGTCGCAGCTATCTGAATTTATGACATCCACTTTTGCCACCTGCAGCTCGGTGGTAGCTCGGCGTGATACTGACCATTATAAATTAATACATTTTTAAAATAAAAAAAAATTGGCAAATACATGGCGATGGACCACTTTATACAATTAATTATATAATACTCGTAATATTTAAATTAAATCGTGAAATTCATACAAAATGAAGCAAAAATGATACATAAATGCTCATATCTTTTGACTGCGTTGTATTAGGAGCTTAATTGCTCCAAGGAACTGTAAACCTGAATATCTGATATTAATTTCAGCTTGATACCTTAACGTGATCTAAATAAAATGAACTCAAGACTGACAGACGGACAGACAGGCAACAAAGTGATTCTATAAGGGATCCGTTTTTTTCCTTTTGAGGTACAGAACCCTAAAAATTAATACATTTTTTCTTTTGGGACTTGATTTGACTTTGCTTGCAAGAATTGTCGTAATTAATATAAAAATGTTGCAGAGTGTTTTTGTCAGCGCCACTTTAAATGAAACCAGTTTTAACTACTCTATAAAAGCCTAAAATAATATTATTTTTTTCCCAAAAATGAAAAAATGTTTTTTAAAGAAATTAAATTAAAAAATTAACGTTGTAAAATAAAACGTCATTTGTCAAGAACGACGCACGCAGATATAAACCTATCAAAGGGAACTGCTCCATACGCCTCATTCCGAAATCTAGTCGTAAGTATTAGCGGCAATGTTCAAAGTTGTTTAACTACACGAAATACAGGTAAACATCGTGAAATGAAGAAAAAATCCTATGTCTAAACTGCTGAGGGATCTTGATTAATTTCTTTAAGTATGGGTTTAAAATATTTTACCCTATATGCTATTGCCGTAAAAGGAGCGCTGACGCTTCCACCCTGTATTTACCCACAAATCTCTATCTATCATTAAGAAATTGCAAGCACTACGTGGTTAATTGAGAGGGTGTCAACTTATGTTGGAGAATCCTAAATCTTAAAATCTCGGTCTGCTTTACAATCATACAATCTCGAGTTTTTTCAATCATCATATAATTTACAAACATATCATACAAAAAATACATTAAAAAATAAATATTTTCTCTCAGTTTCTCCGAATTTTTTGAGGCATCGTGTATCGATTAGTAGAACTCAACGTCATGCATTGCCGTGTTATCAAAGTGCAGAAATGAAAATATTATTGATTATAATTCTTTTCGGAGTGGGAACTGAACCCACAACCGTTGTGTTTAAAATAACACAATTGTGCCAGTGCGCCACGACGGCCTATATTAGTAATTAAGTTATTAGGTAGACGAATGGTAGGAAATGGTAAGAATTATTAGGTAGACGGTAAGTACCCATGCACGGTCTTTACTTATCATCTTACAATTTGATGGCTAAAGATTCAGCCAATTCACTAAAACAGTTGTATAAAATAACTATTATAGCAATTAGCTAATTTGTCGAACTAAGTACTTTAAATTGATATAACCTTTTCATTTATGAACGGATTGTAATGAAACAAACCCTATATGGTAAACTTGCCAGAATGCAATAATGAAAACGCATTAAATTAAGCCGATTCTGAGATTAGCGTGAACAAACAGCCAAAAATAACAAAAATAACAACACTGTTTTGAATGAGAGTATTACGATAGCCAACAATTAAATACGTTTTTCTCTAAATATATTTGTAATTTCGAAATAGTGTAAAGAAAAAATTTTATCTTCGTTTAACGTAGAAAATTAAAAAAGTATTTAAGCGGATTAAGAGTAATACCATTATGGACAAACATCCCTGACAATAAAAAATATATATCAAATTTACTATTTTTAGACAGAAATATGCTAACTATACGTTATCGTTGAAAGATACAAACATGACAATAATCCAGTACATTTTTTTCATTTAGTACTTACTATTAAAGCAGACTTTACACACATTTATCCTATTTATTTCAAATTAAATAAGAATGTACATATAATAAACTTTATATGCAAACCTTCCTTGAGAAATTCTCTACCTAATGGTAAAAACTGTATCAAAAGCCATTGCTTGGTTTAGAAAAAGAAGATTTTGAAAGGCACGGACGACACAGAGAGGCGGAGGGCGACTTTATTTTATACTATTATTACAGAATAGACTACACTTTCATACAAAACGCTATAACCTAAATGTAGTATTATTTTACTGTCTTGACTTAATGTTGTTTGATGTCATTTGATAAAACCACTATGAATTATTTGATTATACGAAATTTTCAATATTTGCATTCAAAGTAAATATACTCGCACCTATTCATTGTAACAACGGCAGGTTAAGGCTAAGTTATTTTAGAAGTCAATATTAGTCTTTAATATTAGATAGATCGGCTTCGATGTAACTTGAATTGGTAAATTCTTTAAATATGTAATGTCACAATCATTTATAATATTAAAACCGTTTTCTATCTTAGTTTATTTTGTTAGTCAAATGCCAATCACCTTTTGAGACATTTTATATTTTAGTTAGACAAGTATAAAAATAACATAGATAATAATCCTACTAATATTACAAATATGAAAGTTATGGACAATGTATGTTTGTTCCATTCTCACGTAAAAACTGCTGAACCGAATTAGATTAAACTTTACACTTAGGCTAAAATTTGTGTAAAGATTTTAATTATAATATAACAACATGATTCGTTGGCTTGTGTTGTTATAGCAATTACAATGTCGTTTTATCACGGTGACTTTGAGTCACTGAGCTGACATTAAATGTAATGATCCCAGACAGAGACACCCGGCCTCTAGGAACGGCTTATGTACGCTCGGCGAGAGTTAATGGAGAGATAATTTGTTATGTACAGTGAAAAGTGGAAAGCTGATAAAAATAACTTACTTGGATCCACCACTCCCCATCCAGAAACAGAAAGGGTTCCTAAGCTGCTAGTATCCATGTTAGTCCAAAGACAGGCAGGGCGGATGAGAGGGCCGAATTCTACTGACTCCGCTAACTCCAATAAAGCTATGTCATTATACAATTTAGGTGCATGATATTCTTTATATTTAATTATTCTTTCAATTTTAATTATTTTTGGTTGTGTTCTTATTGATATTTCCTGAAAATTAAAGAACTTTCATTAAGATATAGATAAAATGATACTATGGAAATCGACATAACTCTTAAAATGAATTTGAGAAAATGAAAATATGTCATTACCTCAAGTGCGAATCGAACACACAACCTGTCGCATTTGAAGTCGCACGCTTGTGCCCCTGCACCACAACTAGCACAAATTAAAGGCCAGAGTATTAAAACAAAAAACCCTACTGCTTATATTAAGTCGATGTACACAGTAACACTAGCGCCATTATACTAAATTCGACAGCATATGAGCATACGAGTATAATTTTTCAAGATAAGGTATAAGAATTACGAGATAAAAATGAAACCGACATACATACACGATTAAAACATAACACTCGTTTTGGGGTCCCTCGCAGTTGCATAAAGAAAACCCTAAAATAGTTGTTTGGTATACAATACGTTCAATCCTTAAGGTTCCCCTCAGAGTTCATGCAAAAGAAGGTGAATGTTTATTCTTTCGGCTTTATGGTATATCCAAAATATAGTCAGGAACCTAGCGCTAAGACACTCCACTTTCCACGCATTTTTTGACGTATTGTATGTAGAGTGGCAGAACTCACTCACTCACGCCAAATCGCCCCCAGTCAATCATACTAGACACAGACAGAGGCCAATATTTAAAAAAATAATATTAACTGATACTTGCCATATCTCTATATCCCAAAAACGATTTAACTCGGTATAGGTCGGGATAGTTTCCATTCTGAAATTGTATTTTTTTAATATTATGCTCATGTTTTAGATAATTATGTATTAAATATATATATATATATATATATATATATATATATATATATATATATATATATATATATATATATATATATATATATCTACATATTGTATCTATGTATTTAAAAAACTCCCTTATATCAAACCATTTGTTTGTTGTTTTAGCTTTAAGCTGTATACCTCATAGACCAGGATAAGCAGAGGAAACCTACGTAGCAAAAAATCGATGCCGCGCTTTTCCTTATTACCAGAGCGAGGAAATGAAAATGTAAAATAATTTATATACTCGAGTGAATAATCTAACACAAAAAGTATTTTTCAATTCAAGCTGTTAATTCCTAGGATTAGCATGGTTAGGCTGAACCAATCAATTTTTTCACCTTTATAATATTAACATGAATTTTCTACTAAAACAGTGCTAACTCTTCAAAAAAGAATTAGACAAAAGAAAAATAAAAATTATAAGATGAACCTGTACTAAAAATTTATCACCCATCTTAACAACTTCAGGTTCACGACGCCTCACGCTTGCGTGTCTTGAAGATATGTAAGAACAATGTGCTGCTGTTACCATGAACTTGTCACTTATTAATGATGCTCCACATTTAAACACCCATTTGTACTCATCACCGCTGGAAGCTGATCTCCAGCCTACAGCACCCTGAAATCGTAATTAATTTATTTATACCAATAATTTGGTAGAAAGAACCATTTTTTGCCAGTAGTGGTGCAGGGGCACAAGTGTCAGACTGTAACTGCGATAGGTTGTGGGATTGGTTCCCACTCGAGGAAATGAAATATTTAATATTTTCATTTTCTTGGTCCGGTAAGGAGGCAACGTGTGGTGTTGAGTTCCGCTACTCAACACTCAATCCTTCTAGAATTTGGCGAAGAGTGAGGAGTGGAGTGTCTTAACACACACACACATGTTTGGTTCACAGGTTCCCTTTGTCTATTATGTGCAGGATAGAGCGTGAAGATACAAAAAAAAAACCGCACAAGGGCAAGTCGGGCTCACCCACCGAGGGTTTCGTAAAAAATTGGAGTTCTTGAACGTTTTTCTGAAATTAGCGGCTAGCCTAGCGGCTTTAATACCAAATTTTGCCCCCATTTTAAGGCTATAATTTTTAAGGATTTAAACGCAAATGTATAGTTTTCAGATTTTTTTCCTGAACTAGTACTATCTGTAGATGCAGGATGCCAAATTTCATAATAGGTTAACTAGAAATACCCTAGTAATTTTGACTCCGTTTATAGTGTCGAAATAGGCGTTTTTTTGCTTAGGAATTAACCACAAATATATAGTTTTCAGATTTTTTCCTAGTACTACCTGTCAATTTTAGCTGCCAAATTTTATATTTGTAGGTAACCGAAGTACCCTATGAATTTTGATTCACTTGATACGCGTTTTTGTGATATAAACGGCCATATATTTTTCTTAAGTAAATATGGAAATATGTTTTTATCAGAAAATCTTATCGGGCCGTAGACTGAGATAGAAGGTCTTGACAGACAGACAGACTCTTGCAATGCTTTAAATTTTATAGTGTAAAATACACTCTTATCTTTCAAAGTTACCCTGATTAAGTTTTGTGATTAAGTTAAAGTCTTCGTTATTTTAAATATATACGGATACCATATGGGGAAATTCTCCTTGAAAAGCAGGTCGACCTCCAACAGTAACGAGCGGACCTATAAAGAAATGAGAATATATGATATTATATTATAAAAAAATAAATATAAATAAATATTGAAACTTGAAAAAAAATATAAGCAAATAAATCAGCTTCACACTGTATCCCGCACACAGCAGGGTAGGCAGAGGGAACCTAGTGCTAAAACACTCCGTTCAACACTTTCTGCCGAATTCTGGACGCATTGCGTGTTGAGTGGCAGAACTCAACGCCGCGACACCAGAGCGAAGAAATGGAAATATCAAATATTTCATTCCACTGAGTGGGAATCGAACCTGCAACCTTCGCGTCTATAACCGCACCCTTGGGCTTCTGCGCACTTTCCAATTCGTACCAATAGTTCGTTAGATTAAGGCGTTCAACTAGACTAGATAAACCCTTCAGCTTTACAATATTATCTACTATAGATTCGCCCAAAGTCAAAACCTACGGAGTTAATCCGCAGCTTTACAGTCATTGATTTTAAATCCTTTTAAGCTAAAAAAATGATATTATAAAAATGCTTACTACAATCTGTTTTCAAATTAACCTCGTTCTCTTCTATTATAGTCCTCCAAACATATTCCAGGCACTCTAAAAGTATATTTTTAGGTTATTTGATATTAACTCGAAATGTTAAACAATACCGATTTTAAATTAATACAGTTATACAATGAATACATCGAATCCGTAATTCTTTTATGGGACAATGTGTACGCTTTTACAATAGGATTCCAGAAAACGTCAGAGAATTTTCTATATCACTATATAAAAAAAATGTGAAAAGACGTTTGTGTGTTAAAGGTTATTACCAAATTAATGATTTGTAAATGATAACACGCCTTGGGAATTAAATGGTCCATTTAGTGGTTTAACGGATTCTATGCAACCGAGTTACAGGTGCACCAAGAAAATCCACCAATTTTGGTAAAATTATTAATGTTTTTCTTAACATACAGAACATTTTCAAAAATATATTGAGATGCAACTGTCAATATATTAATTTCTTTTGCCTTAAGGAATCTTTAGTACCCAAGTTATAGATTGCACGAATAGTTCGCTTCTGCAGGACAAATATTGGTTGAATACCGGCTTCATTACACCAAAGTAAAATCCCATAGGACAAATACTATGGAAGTAACTGAAGTAAACAAGTCAAGCCGTTTTTACGTCAGTTAATGATCTAATTTTTTTGACCACGAAAGCTGCAGAGCTAAGTCTGTTCGCCAATCCATCAATATGGAGTATCGAGCACTACATTTAATAAGAACGCAATAAGAGCCGAGCCCTGGTTGACCCCTACTCTAATGGTTTGTGTAGCCAAGGCAGTCATAAATATAGAAACGGAGTCGTACTACATGTCTCTAATAATCTCAATATAGGCCTCAGGAATCCCTAGACTCTCCAACTCGTTACGTCGTTCATCTGTTTACTTAAAATAACACAATCACATTTCTTTAAAACTAAGTACCGATGGCTGGAAAAACTATCTAGCGACATTGTTCTAACACCCTGCTTATTTAGCCATATGAAAAGAAATGAAACCCTTAGTACTTACTGACTTCGCTAATTCTTCGTGCAGATGAAGTAAAGTTTCTTTCTTTGTGGATTATTTTTTTACATCGATTATTTTCATCGTAAATATCATAATTGATAGCTTCTACCACAGATGTGCCTTCAAATATTGTCCGTATTTGCTAAAATTGAAAATGATCTTAAATGAACTTTAAAAAATGAATGTGATATTGTTGTAATTGAATATTATTTAAGTATTTTCATTTCCTTGATCTGGTTACGAGGCCAAATGCGACGTTGAGTTCCGCCGATCAATGCGCATTGCGAAAGAAGCGAGTAACGGTGTCTTAATGGGAACGGGGTACAGTGTGAAATCAGAGTATTAGGCAAAAGGAAGAAGTTATCAATTCGATTATTTTTTTATATTTGTTGCCTCAGAACTTTTAACTGGGCAAATCGATTTTGATGATTTTTTTATTTGAAGCTAGTGCTTCCCGTGTGGTCTCATTTAAATTTGGTATATTTCTGACAATGGTATCCATGGGAAAATCACATAAGTCTTAAATTTACATTAGGTATGTGAGCGACAAATTGGCCAATAACTCAATATGACGCGGACCGATTTTCATGATTCTTTTTTTATAACCTTGAAGTGTATCCTTACACTCCAAGGTAGTGTGATGAAAGTTTGGTTAGATTCTGATTATCGGATCCGGTTAAAACTAAAGAAGTCGGTTTTGTCTGTTAAAAATTATTTCGTATTTTAAGTAGGCGAAGCGGCGACCGGGTGTTTTTATAAAAATAAAATTATTATTATTAGATTCTTTCTTTTTTTATATTTATTTACAATATATATATATATATATATATATATATATATATATATATATACTAGAGGGCGCGCGCGGCTTCCCCCGCTTATTAGGAGTGAATTCTAAAAAAACCACGAAACACGTGTTCAATAAAATATTTTTAACAGTCTGAATTTTAACTTTTATAAAAATCGGTGGCAATTTAAAGATTTTTTGATATAAACTTTCAACCCCTTATTTGAACCCTTAGAGGGTGAACTCTTAAAAACCATGAAACACGTGTTCAATGAAATATTTTTAAGAGTCTGAATTTCAAATTTTATAAAAATCGGTACAGATAAAAAAAAAATCCATACAAACTTTCAACCCCTATTTCATCCCTTTAGGGTTAAAATTTTTCAAATCCCCTTCTTAGTGGATGTCCAGAATATGAAAATAAACATCTGCCCAAATTTCACGTTTCTACCATCAGCGGTTACGGCTCTGCGTGCGTCTTACCTCAGTCAGTCAGCACAAGTCCTTTTATATATATAGATATATATATATATATAGTACTTACAGTTGTCGTTTCCACTTCATTAGTTACTTGGTCACCCAGAACGTGGAGTGTAAAAACTAAAATATAAGCTGAAAACAACGTAAAAATAATTAAACTTATTTTTTTCTTTAATATTTAATTTGATCATCAGAACATTCAAAAATATCTATAGCCAAATGGATGATGAATATAATATGTATTTGTTAGTACTAAACACTCGAACACAATAGATAATATACTCGTACATAGATGTTTTCTTCGCTTAAATCAGATTCACAATTACAGGCCGTCGTGGCGCAAAGACACAAGCGTACGACTCTTAATGCGACGGCTATGGGTTCGATTCCCACTTGGAAATATTTTCATTTCCTCACTCTGGTAACGAAGCAAAGGCGCGGCGAAGGAAAAGCGCGGCGTTGAGTTGCGCCACTCAATACGCCTGCCTGCAGAATTCGGCGGAAAATGAGGAATGGAGTGTTACACTAGGTTCCCTCTGCCTACCCAGTGTGTGCGAGATACAGCGTGAAGCTTTAGCTTTAGTAGCGGTAAGCTTGATTACAGACATGTATGTACTAATAAAATAAATAAATCAAATAAATTAGCTTCACGCTGTATCCCGCACACAACAGGGTAAGGAGAGGGAACCTAATATAAGACCGACCAGACCCCCTCCCTCCGTTCCCTGTTCAACACCAGAGCGAAGAAATGGAAATATATATTTAAATAAATATCTTATCGCCTCGAGTGGTGATCGAACCCACAACCAGTCGATTTTACAGTCACACTTTTTGCCGCTGCGCCACGACTGGCCTGGTATGTACTAGCATAAATAATTTATTGACATCTTAACGAGCTGAGCTATCATAATAGCTCAATACTTCTAAACTGGATCTTATATTTTTGTAATGATAACTCACCCAAATCAATCCTTATAAAGCGAAACATTTTGAAACATCACTTGACTTGTCCATTATACTTGCCGTAACTAATTAAACTAAATATTTATTATATCGCGAGCTGCTAGGCTTATCGCATAAATACTTTTTATTGGGTTTCCTTGAAATATTGTGATTTATATTCTAGTTTTAAATATTCGCGTTTTGTCTTATTAGATTTGCTAAACCTAAAGTATTTCTTATCGAAGTGCAATATAATTCTTGCATTCGCCACAATTAAGTGAACAAAGTAAAAATTTATTTTGTTTTATTTTTTTAGTTTCACGCTATCCTACACTTGGCATAGGAAACCCGAGAACCTATCGATAATTCACTCCGTTCCCATTATGACACTTTCCGCCGATCTCTCGAGGCATTGTGGAAATGGAAATGAAACCTGTAACTTGTTGTATATTTTGGGCCCCTGTGCCATAACAGACTCAAAAATAAAAAAAAATATAATTTATTTTCACGCATCTCCCATACATAGGCAAGACGGACAGAGAGAACTTAGTGTAAAGACACTCCGTCCCTAACTAATAGATAATATTAAAAACTAGACAGACAGCGTTAGCTTCTTTTTTATTCATGTATATACGATGATATTTGCTGAATCTATATCATTGACCTTTGAGAAAAACATTATCAGTATTGATAAGGAAATACACCAATTGACATAATTTAATTAACGTTTATTTTTAAGTGCTCTGCTTGTGTCAATGTAGTATTGAAATGTTTATAGGGTTTGTAGTGTTCAAATCTTATCTATAAAAGTAAAGAGTTGGTTTGTACGCTCTAATCTCAGAAATTATTGACAAAAACTGAGAAAAAAAATGTGTGATATCAATTTTACTTCGACCACATAGAATGTACATATTATGTGTACGTTTCTTTTTTTCTGTTCACATATAGCAGAGTAGGCAGAGGAAATCCAGAACCCACTTTCCGACGAATTCTGGAAAGACTGACTAACGGAACTCAACGCCTCGACGCCAGAGCGAAGATATGAGAATTTTAAAATATTTCATTTACTTGAATGGAAATCGAACTCACAACCTGTTACGTTTACAGCTTGCATGCTTGTTTCCACGCGCTACGACTGACCTATACATGTGTAACTAAGATATCTTAGTTCTTGTTATTTGGCCATGCGGGTGAAACCGCAGATACAAGCCAGATAAATATAGTATGAACGTTAAAAATCAAACAAGTAGTTTTTATTGTTACGAAATCAAAATAATATTCCATCCTATACATATAGATCAATTATCAAATTTTACTATTTTCAATATTGTTAATTTTACAACATATTATACCTATCTTGACTTTGATATAGATGAAGTTTAAGAGGCAAAATTGCCTCTAAATCTTCGTCTATATAGTTACTAAGTTGTACAACTATTATTTTGAAGATCTCTTCAAGAAATTTCTCGGTCAACATTTGTGTCAAACTTATTGCAAATTCAATCGAGACAATTGGGACACTGTCATAATGTGGTTTGTATGTCGTAGCGTATGTACGCAGTATTTCGTTAGATATGTTTTTCAGTATCAAGTAGGGAAAGGAAACCTAGTGCTAAGACACTCCGTACCACATTTTCCGTCGAATTCTGAAAGCATTGCGTGTTGATTGGCGGAACTCAACGCCACGCTTTGTCTCGATATCAGAGCGAAGAAATGAAAATATAAATTTAAATAAATATTTCAATCCCTCGAGTGAGGAATTTTGATATTTGTGGTTTTCAAATCTAGACCAAATGTTGATTAGAAATTCCACCACATGTGTTGCTTAGGAGGATAAAATATCATACACATAATTTATAATTATTGTATTATATTATTTAATAATAAAGACTGATTTTGTAAATTAAAACAACTCAAATTTTTAAATTTTAATAACCAAACTCTCATCAAACTATCCTTGAAGTGTAATGTCCTTTCTAATAAAAAAAGAATTATCGAAATCGGATGGCGTCACATTGATTTATGCGTCCATTTGCCGCGCACGTACCTAATGCAAATTTAAGAATTACGTGATTGTCTCAAGGATATCATTGTCCGAAATGAATGAAATAAAAATGGGAAGAACACGGGAAGCACCAGCTTTGAAATAAAAAAGAATAATCAAAATCGGTTTACCCAGTCAAAAGTTCGGAGGTAACAAACAAAAAAAGAAAAAGAAGTCGGTTAAAAACAAGATAATAGTTTTTGCAACATGTTTTAGTTAATTAATGTAGATTCAGAATTTTTGCTGTATTATTATCATTATTTTTAACAACTATTGCTAAATATACGCGATATTAAATATTACTCATAAATATTTTAATTTTTTTAATATTTTTATTCATTATGTACTTGTCGTATGTGAGGCCAATCGGGCAGCGCAAGTGCACAAAAGTGCGACTTTAAACGCAACTGGTTATGGGTTCGATCCCTATTCGAGAAGATTAATATTTAAATTGATATTTCCATTTCTTCTCTCTGGTTTCGAGGCAAAAAGCACTGGGTTGACCTCCTCCACTCAACACGCAATGTCTCCAGAATTCATTCAGAAGGTGAAGAGTTTTGAACAAAATTTAGGAACCTAGTGCCTTAACACTAGATTCCCTCTGCCTATCCTGCTGTGTGTGGGATACAGCGTGAAGGCGATTTAATGTGGATTTTTAAAATTATTTATTGTTTCTGATCTGATCTAAGATGGACAAAAAAAAGCAGTGACCAATAACATTATATTTGAGCAATAACATATATGTACATATATTTCTCCATATTCTCTATTTTTCATCAGGCCATACAATGTTCTCGATCCAATCGATGAAGCTTACTGTCCGAGTGTAGACGCTAGGTATGTTAGGCAGCGCGCAGCTATAGCCAAAAGAGGTTATACCAACTAAATAGTACATGTGCCATTCTTGTGCCAGGTTGATTTTGGCTTGTAGTGGACCACCTGAGTCACCCTAACAAGAACAAATAATTATTAAACTATAAAAAAACTCTTTCATAATTTGAGCAATTCAAATATGCCCAAAATAGCCTAAGTCAAAAAGAAAAGAAAGAACTGAACATGGACTACGATATTTTTTTTTATGGAAAAGGACAAGGCAAACGAGCGTTCGGGTCACCTGATGGTAAGTGATTACCGCCGCCCACGACCTCGTGCAACACCAGAGGAGCTACAGGTGCGTTGCCGGCCTTTAAGGTAGATAGAGATAGACGCGCTTTCTGAAGGTACCCATGTCATATCGACCTGGAAACACTGCCGCGGGTAGGAAGTTCCGTGGCGCGAGGAAGGAAATTCCTACGAAACCGCACAATAGTGGATTGCCACGTATCCAAGTAGTGCTATCTCGTCAACTTATAACTACATAAAAGTATACCTATTTAATAGTTAAATTCATGTAGGGATAGGTCGTTTTTTCCTATTTTCTTCCAAAATTCGATTTTTTCCAAAAAAGAACACAAATTGTCAAATATCTTCTGAATTACTGAACATCGCTGAACATATACAGAGTGGAAGCGTCAGCGCTTCTTTTACGGGAACAGCGTAAAAGGTAAAATAATTTAAACCCATATCTAAAGAAATTATTTATCAAGATACCTCAACAGTTTAGACGTAGGATTTTTGCTTTGCGTTTTATTTTAACGATAACTTTATTATTTGTTTTGTTTAAAAAAATCACTTTTAAATTTTTGGGATTTTTTAAAATTGTATTAGGCTTTTAAAGATTATTTAGAACTATGGTTTCATTTAAAGTGGTACTGACAAAAACACTCTGTATATGGGTAAAATGGATAGTTACTGAGGTCCTCTATGCATACCGATGATGGGTCGATCGCTATACACCCCGTTTAGTTAATAAGTTGAAAAAGGGTACGGATCTTGTATCTGTTGCGTTTCGATAAAGTAATAATAAACAAAACACACTCCAGAAAATACTTTTGGATACACTTGAGCAAATTCCACTTCAGCTACTTATACTCGTGTACCACTTTTGTATGGAAGGCCAAAAATAAAATCAAAAAGCAGCATGTTTACATCTCTTGTTCAATTTTTTATCTAATTAGCCTCACTTTTGTATAGTGGGACAATGTACAGCGGGTCAATGTCTAACTGTAAAAGTTTGTTGGGAAAATGACCAATATGGTTTAATCCATATTTGACATGAGGAAATGGATTATATTTTTTTAGACAACTTGTTTAAAGTTTTATACGTTTCTTTCTAAATGTGAAATAAGACTCTAAAAATGTTAGACATTAATTATATTAATTTTCTGGCTTTGGCAAGACAAAACACGGCACGATCCACTATCACGGCAAAATCCAATAATACTTACTTCACAAGTGTCAATACCACCAGGTAAGTGACCCGCACAAATCTGATGATCTGTTAAGCCTTGCCAATTTCTGCTTCTTCGATATTTCAACAGCTCATTGCAATTGTCCGAATCTATTATACTAATATTCGCTACTTGAAGCTCTGTGGTAGTTTCTCTAGTCACTGTAAAGTATTTCAATAAAAAAAATATTATTCTATTATTATAGAGAAATCAGTAATTCATTCCGTTGCATATAGCGTCCTAAGTAGTAAAATCTATAAAAAATGGTGCTACGTATATTTTTTTATGTTTTCTAAAAGAAGTATTTAGAGACTACATTAAGATGTTCTAAACATCGGGTTTCCTAAATAGTATTTTTGAATAAAAAAATATACGCAATTATTTTAGGAAATTAAATTTGTGACAGGAAAGATTTACTTCTATAAAAAATAAGGAACGTGTTCATGAATAATAAATACGTGAATAGCTTAATTTTATGATTATTTTAATATTATTTTCATAAGAACAGTGCTAAAAATCTTACAAGCATCAACAACACCCCACCCTGATATAGAGAGTTTCTCCTCAGGGTCTGTCTCTTCGCTGCCCCACAAGCAGATTGGTCGGATTCTAGAATTGAATTGTAATGATTCTGCCAATTCGAGTAGCGCTATGTCGTAGTAGAGTTTAGGGGACTGATAATTTTCGTGTTTTATAAATCGTTCTATCCGTACATACTTTGCCAACGTGTCTTTTGATACCTTTAAAAAATAATAAATTATAAAAAATCCTAACATAAAAAAATCCTGCTTATAGATAATATTTAATGATACTCTTTGAGCCAAAACAATAAACAAATATTATTAAATAAAAAGTTAGAAGATTTTTCTCACACTATTGTAATTTCATGTACATCTTAATATATGCTAGTAGCTTATGTATAGATAATATTACTATACATTATAAAATAAAACATATATATATGAATTTTAATAAAAAAATATTACAAATACGAACCTTTTTTCCGTTAACTTTAGACATAAATTTTTGCATTTCGGTCTGAAAATTTAATAAAAGAAAGATCACGATCATTTTGCCGTCAATTACAATGTTAAGATAGAATAAAAAAGGCAGTTAGTTAGTTATTTCACCTAGAACTATAAAAGTCTTTCGTTTTCGAGATTTTTACATATGTATTATAAGTTAAATTATATTAACTAATTAAGGCCAGTCAGAACACACAAGCACAAGGATGTGACTGGAAACAACAGGTTGCAAGTTCGAATTCGGCGGAAAGTGAGAAACGGACGTGTTTTAATGGGAACGGAAGTGTCCTGACAATAGATTAGTATTTTAACTGAATTCAAAAATACATTTTAAAAATGCTGTGACCACAGATCAAAATAAGATTTTCTAAACATCGAGTTTTCTAAATTGTATTTTTTAATAACAAAAATATACGCGACTTTTTCAGGAAATGAAATGTATGACAGGAAAGACATACTTCTATCAAAAATTTGTCCCCAACTTTCACAATTTCAGGTGTCGTATTAGCAACAGTTTTGTCTTTTCTGGGCACAGAAGAGCAATGTGCTGCTGTTAGCATAAATTTCTCACTTATCAACGAAGCACCACATTTAAATACCCATCGAGTCAAGCTATTATTGGCTGATCTCCATCCTACAGCACCCTTGAAATCAAAAATATAAAAAAAAAACATTATTTTTATTAAATTTTGCAAGTTTTTCTTGATGTACCATATCATTTGAAGGCCATAATCATACAGCAGCATAACACCTGACGCGACGGTGGTAGATTCGATTACCACTTGGAAGAATTATTTCCATTTTCTCTATGACACAGAGTTCTGCCACTACATACAATACATCTTATTTTGAATGTGGGACGGAAAGTGGGAAACAGAGTTTCTTAACACGATATTCCCTGTCTAAGATACAACGTAAAGTTAACAAAGCTATAATTTACCGTACGCACATACCATGTGTGGTAATTCCCCTTGATAAGCTGGTCGTCCTCCTATTGTAATCGCTGAATATAATATGAAAAATTAATGGAATTGAAATGGGACCATATAAAGTCTTATAACTATCCCAAATTAAAGTATAGTTTTTTTAATTTTTTTCTCTATAGGAAATAATTTTCTTTTCGCTACTTGTACAGATAGCTATAAAATTACTTAATTTACTAAATATATACAGAGTGTAACGTGATGGACGGATCACCGGTTATATATAGAAGACCTCAGTACTTATCCCTTCCACCTCCATGTAAATTATAGTTAAGGAGAAAGGTGTACGAAATGATCCTTTGATGTGAGATTTTTTGCAATTGAACGCGACTATGATCGCCACCGAGGCATTCGTTCGTTCGTTCTTATCTTCCGCGCACATCAGTCATACTGTAACGATGGACTGAGCAGCCACTCATTTGTGTGAAAGAAAAACAATATTTTGTACGTTTAAGCTAAGATTGAGGCCGCCACGACTGGCCTCACTGGCACTGGCAGGGGCACAAATTGTAACTGTAAAACCGACTGGTTGTGGGTTCGATCCCTATTCGAGGAGATTGAAATATTTACTTAAATTCATATTTCCATTTCTTCGCTCTGGTGTTGAGGCAAAGCGCAGCGTTGAGTTTCTGCTACTCAACACGCAATGCCTCTAGAATTCGGCAGAAGTGGGGAACGGAGTGTCTTAATACTAGGTTCCCTCTGCCTATCCTGCTGTGTGCGGGATAAAGCGTGAAGCTATATTTTTAATCTAGGTGCGTAAGTGCAGTGACCTGTATATTAGTGGATGAATATAGTACCATATTACCTGTTCTGCATCCAACATGCTTATATAAAGATTTTGTAAGTTAATTACGAAGTCGCGACTCACACGGGACTTCGCCCGCTTTTTATTATATTAGAGTCAAATTTAACGAAATCTTTACATACATTCTAAGTTTTGTGTCAATTTAGTGTATAAGATATATTACTATAAAGTTTTATCTAAATTCGTTCCTACTAACGGATTCAGATATAAGTTTGGGGCAAGATGATCACATAGTATGTGTACGAGATGATCCATTAATCTATCATTATTAGCAAGATCTATAAACTAAATCTTTGATCGAGCATGACTAGTGTCCTTCAAATCCTTTATAGTTTTACTACAGTGTAATCTATAAGCAATCTCCCTTAAGAGCGTTATCATACACCTTTCCTTTAACTTAGTTCAAATAAAATCAATTAGGTACTTTTCCACATGTCATTATAACAGTCACGGTCTATGTAGTTGTTGAAGTTTCCTTGAACCCTAGCTTTCCATATATTCTCCTTACAGTCTGAAAACAATATCATATATGTTTTAAATAAAATTAAGAATAAAAGCTGGTGCAGCAGCACAGGGACGGACTGTAAATGAGGTGAATATGAGTTCAATTTCCATATTGGGGTATGAATTATTTTTATTTTTCAAAATTGTGTCGTGTATGGGGAACGGAGTATCTTAACATCAAGTTCCCTTTGCCTACTCTACTATTTTCGGCATACAGTGTAAAGCTAAACAAAATATAAAAGAGACGTTTAAATTTTATCTTTTTTAAAACTATTTTTTTTAAACATTCTGAATATAATATATTCTTTAATTTTCAGACATTTTCATCATCTTACGTGTTCAGTGGCGGGGCTTAACACCGACCTTTGCCTCGACAACATAGCCAAAAAAATTGAAATACGAAATATTTCATTTCCTTGAGTGCGAATCGAATCGAACCCACAATCAGTCGCACTTTAAGCTCTTGCGCCACGACCGGCCTCATACGTACACCTTCCTCCATCTATAATGTATCTCTATCTATAAGTTAAATAATATATTGTGACTGCTGTCTAAGATTAAGTTGATTTTAAGTCTATGATATTTTTGGACTATAAGTACAAATATAAAAACCGACATATTATTGGTTAAATGTGATAAAGCCAAGACTGATGATAGGATATATGCATATTCTCAGATAGGCAAAATATTGTAAAGGCCAAAGAAGGATCATGACTGTTCAGATATAGATAAACGATGATATGTGAATTGTGTACCAGGCAAAATTCTCTCTAATCTCCCCCTTAAGGGAGTCGATGAGGATGGAAAGAGAGAATTAGGGAGAGGGAGGGTAACCTTGTACACTTTAACACTTATTCAATTTAAAGAAAATCAATTAGTTACCTTTTTTGATATTTCTAGACAACCAGGCATCTGTCATGTAGTTGCTTAAGTTTTCTTGAATTCTAGCTTTCCATATATACTCCAAACATTCTGACAACAATATCAAATTATATACATTAAAATAATATAAGAGCCCAGGCTGTTGTGGTGCAGCAGGGCCGTGACTGACTATAAACATGGTGGTTATAGGTTCGATTTCTACTGTGGAGTATGAATTATTATAATTTCTCACTTAACTCGCAATATCTCGGAATTGGGCGGTGCGTGAGAAAAAAGGATCTTAACATTAGGTTCCCTCTACCCACCTGTTATTTAAGGAATACAGTGTAACAGTGTGATAATAAAAAAAAAAGGAAACAGGAGGTTTAAGTTTTACCGATTTTTTTTAAACTTAATTGTAAATGAAATATATTCTTCAATTTTCAGGCCTTTTCATCATCATACGATATCTCAATACTCTATCTATAAGTAAAATAACAAATGATTTGACATAAATGAAACAACTATTAGTACGTTAAACGTGAATACTTACTGACTTCGCTTATTCTTCGATTTACTGAAGAAAAATTTCTATTTGAGTTCTGTATTAGGAGATAATAATTTTCACCAGTAATTTTATGATTCAACACATCTTCTATGTTTGCTCCATTAAATATAGAACGTGTCTCCTAAAAATATATTGATAATTAATTTTTTTTACATATGTTCCCTGATCTAGCCTCGCGTTGCTGTGGCTCAGTGATTATAGCAAATTGAATCAATGTTTTGTTCTATATCTATTTTACTTATCATTTTGACACAATCAAATAACTTTTTATTAATAAAACTGTAAAATGTTTAGTCGTTTTTAAATTACATAGGATTGAGCATTGGCATACTTGGCGAAGTACACACATATGAAATTTAATAAGCACTTTCAAAATATTTTATACTTAAGTAAGTACTAACACATCAAACATCTATTTCTATATAAATAACAAAATCATGTTAGTTACACCGTTTATATCTCAAGAACTGCTTTACCATTTTTTTAGATTTTTGTATTTTTGGATTGGTCTTCGTCGGGAATAGGATAATAAGTATTAAAATATGATATTCATCAATTAAAAAAAATAACATTATAACGTAATGATACTTATAACTAAACAAAACCGACACCTCTCATTTATTCTGACAGGACACGTTCATTGTTCATTTGATAAAACAAAACGCAACTGATTAATTATTCACGTAATGAGGTCTAACTGCGGTTTGTTTAATAAATACCACAAATTTTAACGTTGAAGTTTTTGTTTATTTTATGCAAGAATTAGTTTTTTGATATTGCTATAAATAATGCCGTAACGGAGAGGATCTGGTTTTTCCACACGGAGCTAGTGGACACAGCGGTAATGAAACTAATGAAGGAGAACAATAAAATTGACGGGAAGGGCGCCGCGCTAGTATGACCAAACCGCATGTCGCTCAGTGAAGAGCAAAGTGACACAGCCCGTGAAACGACTAGATTGGCAATGCGAAATCGTCGAGCAAACCTCAGAGGTCAATTTAGTTCAGCGTTCAGCGGTCAGTTTCTTTGCGCTTGTCAAAGTTTTTCAAATTTTGCTTGACTTGTGGATGCCAGGTTATTGCACTTGGAATGTTTTATCCGAGAATTTTCAATGCCGGAAGCTAAGCGATGAAGTTCCTGATTATCCGCTTCCTTTTTCTTCCTATCTCGTCCCTAATAATACACTTGCAGTTGCTTCTTCTAGAATAGTAGCAAGGATATAACATGACTCATTCATCATCTGGGACGTATTCACAATATCGCATAAACGCGAATTAGAAGCCCTTATCCGAACATTGACGAAAGATCTACGCAATGACTCAAGATGTTTCGGAGGCAATCATTATACTGTATGGTGATTTTCCGCCAAACACTGCAAGTAATTTCAAGATCAACTACTGCCGATGAAATAAGCGTTTGCCTTAAGTCGTCAAATCTATGGTGCTATGTAAAAAAACTTTAGCTACAACAAATGTGAGAGTTGCATTCCTGAATGATAAACCTGCTAAAGGCTTTATTGAGCAATTAATGAATCCTAAATCTCACATTCGTTAGATGTATTAAGCGGACCGATTTCGCTGGGTAGGCTAATAATGTATCATAAAAGGACAGAAAAATCAATTCTGTACATGCAAGGTATATAAAAAAATAAATCTGCCTGTTTGTTTTGTATGGTGATGGCTTACGGTATGGAGATTTTGGGTTCAGTTTTTATTATAGTTTCTTTAAAACCAAAAACCGGACAAGTGCAAGTCGGGCTTGCCGAGGGTTCCGTAAAAAATTAGAGGTCTTGAGAGTTTTCTGAAATTCACGCTGAGCTTAGCCAGAGCCGTTTCATTTGACACTTCACTTTTAAACTTCTGAATATAAGTAAAAACAGTTACAGTTGATTATAACTAACATACAAAAATTCCAACAACTCTACAATTGATCTCTCTTCTCTCTCGTTTCTGCAGCAATCCAATCTTGTGATACGCTTGGCCTTAGATTTTGAATGTCAAGAGGAATTTTAACACTCGAAAATATTGGTATATTTTGTCCATCGCACCAATCATCTAATTATCTTAGAATGTGCAGAATGTCTGTTGCTAATTTAAACTCAAGACGAAGGAATGATGCACGTGTTAATAAGTAATATCAATTGGCTTTCTTTTTCAATTGTGTTCTTTCATGAGCTGTTCTTGCGCCGTCCTTTCTCTCAATGTATTTCGTCGCAGACGTTTATCACGTTGTTCTCGACATTCTCACATGTGATTTTCTACTGTTCTGGTTTGTTGAACTGCTTTTGTATCTGTGGTTTGTTCTGAGTTCTCTGAGTATATTCATGCATAAAACTGAAATTGAAGTAGTACAATTTTTATTACTGTAGTTAATAAATAAATTAGATTAAAATTTATAAATGGATTTTAAGCAGAATAAAAAATATAATACAATATAAAAATATATGAGTATGAGTATAAGCTATCTAGCAGACATTAATGCATATTCATAATTAAAACGAAAATATAAAATTATTTATGTCTGCAAAAGTTACAATCAAGACAATAATAATATATAATGCAATCATAAAATACTTACGGTACACTTTTTCGAGATGATACAGAGATTTTTTTCCGTTATCAATGATAATAATATCCAAACGATGCACTGCACAATTATAACACAATATACAGAAATACACAATACACAATATGCAGGGTAATTACAGAAATCATTAATAGAAAAATCGAAGTGTCTTAACAACCCAGATGATGTATAAAATAGTACCTCAAAACATCGCGTATTAACAGAGTAACTTTCAGATTTTATAAAATTACAGCTGCTGTAAAGTTAGAGAAATTCTTGCATTGCAAAAAGATCTAGAACAACTACTCATGCGCTATCGATTTAACGACCAATTATTTCGCATGGTTAAAGATTCAAAGTAAACTTTAAAATTTATTTTAAAAAATAGGTCCCGCTGAGTTTCTTGCGCCGGTTCTTTTTAGGTCTGATTATTTGACGTTCAAAAAATGAAGCATGTAACTTCTTATTTTGAATAAAACTTATTAGATTTTTTTTTGAAACGAACTTTAACCAGCGTACACAAACCATGGACCCACAATGAATCTCCCTAATCTCACCAGGATAGAAGAGATGAGAATGTAAGAATGTTCTGGCTAATACCAAAAAATGCACTTTGGCCGTCATCATAAACCATGACCTGTTCTTGGTGTCGCCCACTTGAAACTCTGTCCAAATTACATTATGAATTCATTAGGATTTGTCTCTTAGTCCCTTCGT
>JAATLQ010037092.1:11005-47570 GCA_013421005.1 Heliconius erato x Heliconius himera | reverse complement strand
TCCAATTCCTTATGCGATTTTCTTTCAAATGATGTGCGATTCACATAAAAAACATATGAGTGCAATTTTCTCCAAAAACGAGTTACGAAAAACATTAATTAAAGGTGATTGCGGCAGGATTTTTTTGGGCAACCCTAGTGTAATCTATTCTACTATCATGTATCATTCTTAAATATAAGTTTCATTAGAAAATCTAATCCCTACAGTTTTAAACGATGGGATCTCCACCTATAAAAACAATAAAGATTTACAAAACAATTAAAAATGCTTAACCAATCAGAGGTGTGATCAATCAATTTTAAATGGCGCCATTTGCTTAAACGTGAGGAATTGACATAAACGGGTGTCACGTGACAGAGTAAATAGATATTCAAACTTTTTAGGATTCCGTAGCCGCTTTTTAAAATAATGGAAACCTTATGGATTTGTTATATCAATTTGTCTATCTGTTTGTCTACATGTCATGGCTTTTTATTTCGAAACAATTAGGATTCAACTTAAACTTGTTATGTTATGCTTGTAAGGAAGTGGTTCCTACCCTAACAATTTTTATACATCATGAGAAGAGAAACTATTTTAACCGGATTAATCGCGTATATTTGGTATTATACATTTTTGGAAACCCGACGTTTCGAACACTTCGCAGTAGTCCGTGGTCCCGAGCAGATTGAGGTGGCATTCGTCTGTCAGTTGACATATTATAATTATTATATCAAGCTACCGCCAACGATTTCTTAATTTCTTCGCGTACTGCCCTGACTTTAGATAACTCTAAAGTCAAGGTCAAGACAAGGTCAAGTCGCATATAGATTACTGAGTTCAGGTCTGTGGAACCGCTGCAAAATCCTATTTACAACATCTGCAAATGGCCCCGAACAAAAAAAAAGCTCTTAAACTTTATTTCAGTATCGTTATCAAACACACACTATGAAAATGAATAATCTAAAACAACGCTGTGGTTCTCAATGAAAACTCTTAACAAAAATTGGTTTGAACGAAATATATTAAAAATATCATCACAATTTCTTTTTCGGTTAATTTTAGTACAATTGAGGCCGTCGTGGCGCAGGGACACAAGTGTGCGATTGAAAACACAACGGGTTCGATTCCCACTCAGGGAAATGAAATAAGTATTTAATATTTTAATTTCCTCGCCCTAATAAAGAAACAAAGCGCGGCCTTGAGTTCCGCTGCTCAACACACAAGAATTAGGTGGAAAATGGGGAACGGAGTTTTTTAACATTTGGGTCCCAGGATCTCTATGTGTCAGCTCAAAAAATTATATAAATAAAATGTGACGTTGAATTCCGGAACTTAATATGCGATGATATCTCAAATATGGGCAAGAGGTGGAGAAAGAGTTTTGAACACTTTGTTCGCTGACGAAATAATTTAGAAAGAAGACGTCTCGTTTATAATTTTGTTTATTAGAACATGAGTTTATTATCTAAAAGATAATAAAAAAACTATTTGATATGGCTATGACGTAATAGACAAGCCTACAGTGCCAAAAATAAATAATATACTTATTATCAGGGCGCGACGATTGTCACGCGACAGGGCGCGGTGTTGAGTTTCGCCACCTAATAAGCAATGGGCGAAAACGTAATTCTATTTAAAAAATATATTAATAAATTAAGGACACTGCGCCTTTTTAATGTCTTAAGGAGTGATAGATTGAGGTTGGCGTGGTGCAGTGCCACAGCGCTTGACTGTAAACTCTTCGGTTGTGGGTTCGATTCCCATTCAGCGAATGAGTCATTTTCATTTACTCGCTGAAGCACCACTACCAAGACAAAATGCGGCGTTCAGTACCGCCACTTCACACGCAATAACTCGGTCGAATATGAATGCCCATCCACCCCTTGACATGCGGGATACAGCGTGAAACTATAGACGAAAAATTATAAACGAAAATAAAAAAAAAACATTGAGGGTACTTCCATGTAATTTTAGCTACTGTTGTGTCAATTATTACAACTCAGTCATTCTTTTCTCTGGATTAAAAATATATGATTGTTTTGTTTTTGTGGAGTGAGATTTTATTTAAAAATGTCGCAGATAAAATATAAAAGGATTCGTCACAGTAAGTGTTTTTTTGTGTTTATTATCGATCAGAATAGCAAGAGATTATCTGTGATATATATATAATTTATATTATGTCCAGAACAAATTATCTGGAAATACCTAAAGATATTTTCGAATATTTCTACGGATAATGGAGAACGGAAATGACTTAATCAAAACGAAGTGACCTAGCACTACTCATTTTGTATGACATGAACTACAAATATATTATTTTTCTATGAAATATCTATAAATTTTTATAATACTTTTTGAATTTTTCTTTTATTTGTACTACAAATTCTCACTTCTTTAAATTTCATAATTGTAGGTCCTTAGGAAGTGAATCTCATATAAAATGCAGCAAAAACGATGCATATATGCTAGTAGTATATTTCTATTGTGTTGGCTTGGAAGCTTAATTATTTTTATGCTCCAAGGGACCGTATATCTGAATATTTGATATTAATTTCAGATTGATACATCCACGCGATTTCGGAATAAATGCTTTTGACAGAGGTACATACGGACAACAAAGTATTGCTATAAGGGTTCCGTTTTTACTTTTTGAGGTACGGAACCCATACAGACAGAGGGAAACTAGTATTAAGACGTTCCGTTCCTCACTTTCTGAGACATTAAACGCCGCACTTTGTCTTGTTACCAGGGCGAGGAAATGAAAATAATGTTTACAGCCTAACTCGAATCATTTAATATAATATTGTGTAAATTTTCCATTAAAAACATTTTTTATAGCTTCACGCTATATCCCGCACATAGCAGGGCAGCAGAATCCTGGGAACTTGATGTTAAGACATTCCTTTCGCATTAAGACGCTTCTGTTCCCCACTTTGTCGAATTTTTGAAGCATTGCGCGGTAAGTGGCGGAATTTAACGCAGCGCTTTGCATCATTACCGGAGCGAGAAAATGTAAATATTAAATTTCTCCGAATGGGAATCGAACCCACAAGCTGTCACGCTAACAGTCGCATGTTTGTGCCCCTGCGCCACGACTGGCCTCAAATATTATTTATATTTTTTGTATTACTATATTTTCCATTAAAAATAACGTAGAAACATTTATACAATGTGCTAAACTTAGTAAGTAGGCTTTTGCGAGAAATCTTTTCTAAGTGTTTATTATCTACCGCCTTATCTCCTTTACTGCTAAACAGTTACGTGTAAATATTTACATAAACTACTTAGATTATATAAATGGTATAGTTGTTTAGTGCCTTGTGGCGCAGTTCTGGCTTGATTGTGGTTGATTGGAGTTAGTACAAATCTTAAATCGTGATGATATTTATATTTAAAATTAGGATGGAGTAAAGCAACCCTCTAGTTCTCTTCTCTCGTTTCACTCGCGGAAAGTGACAGAAAATATATTTGTTGAAGCAGAACGTATTTATTTTGAGTATTAACGTGCTACTCGTAGTATATATATTTTTTGTTTTACACTGGTATACATTGTACAGAGAGTTTTTGTCATCACCACACTATAAAAGTACTACTCGATAAAAGTCTAATACTATTATTTATTTTTTTTTTAAATGAAAAAGTGATTTTATCAAACAAAATAAATAATAAATCGTTGTAAAAAAAACGCCCGTTGTCAAGAACTACGCACGGAGACATAAACCTATCAAAGGGACATCGCCGCATACGCCTCATTCCGAAATCGAGTCGTATGTATTAGCGGCAAAGTTCAAAGTTGTTTAACATTTAGTAATATTTTTGTACACGAAACACGGGTATGGATAAACATCGTGAAATGAAAAAAAATCCTACGTCTAAACTGTTGAGGTATCTTGATTGATTTCTTTAGGTATGGGATTAAAATATTTTCCCTATATGCTGTTCCCGTAAAAGGAGCGCTGACACTTCCATCCTGTTACTGGTATTAATTATAAAAATAGCTGACTCAATAATACTAAGAGGCCAGAGATAATACAGCCAGGCTAGTCTTGGCGTTGCGGCATAAACGTGCGACTGTAGATACGACACGTTGTGAGCTCGATTCCCATTCGAGAGAGTGAAATATTTAATATTTTAATTTTCCTCGCTCTGGTAACGAGACAGTCTTAATGGGAACGGAGTATTTTAACACTGGATTACCTCTGCCTCCTAAATATACCAATTTTAAAAACATTAAATTAAATACTTCAACGACTTTGCATTATAACTTTACATGAGCCTGCTAAATATTGTGACGTTCCTAACATGAGTTTTACTTGTAATTGTGTGCTAAACGTTTGTTTAATTTACACTTATGTGGTAATAACTGTATTATAGATTTATTAAAGTGGGGTACTTTCTCTATGAGATCTATATGATATATTTGCTCTGATTTATATTATATTTGTCCACAAAAACATCATGATAGGTAGTAAAAATCATTAAAATGTATTTAATTATTGAAACCCTATTAATAGATTACACACAACATATTATTTTGATTAATTAAGTATAAATTTAATCATTATTTAGAAAACTTAGACTACATAACATGGCAAACCGTCGTCGTATGTTCAACGACAATCAGAGCGACTTACGTTATATATTGACAGGCTACTCAGATTTGACGTCACAAGCGACGCCATGACACTTCGTCGCGTTTTGGTTCGAATTTTATACTTACATATATTTTTTAATACTAAAATACAAAATCTGTCATCATGCCTGTTCCATTCAACACGAAATGTTTTGGAAACTGATCGAAAAGTGGGGAACGAAATGTCTTAAGCCTTAATGCAAGGTTATCTCTGATTACCCGTAGTAATATCTACATTATCTATTTATATTATATATAAAACTCTTCCGTTACTAAGTGACTGGCAGATAACACACACATACATGCTTCGCGGCTTAGGTTCTTTGTGACTTAAAAAAAGAAGCATTTAAAAAAATGAGTCCCCGAAACTTTTATGGGAACGGAAAAAAGGTTTTTGACAATTCGTAACTTTAAAAATACTGTTGACGTATAAAAGATTATAAATAAAAAATATGAGTAGGTCAGTTAAAAAAAGCCCATTGATAAGAATGGGTTCTTTTTAATCGTTATCACAAACCAAGTTCAATGAACTTTAATTGTAGTTCAGGTTACATGTGTGTATTGTGGTACAGACATCTGTTTATTATTTGTTTTAGTATTATGCTATCTAGATTGTGATAGCGTGGGCGTATCTAGAGATATTTTCTGGTGGGGGTCCGAACTTTAGCTTTGAATAGATATGTTTGTGTAAAGATTTTTTTACATTATTCTAGGGTGCGCCGCGACCCCCATATTCTTACGCCCAAAATATTATGAGACATTGTAGTTGTAGGTTAAGGCCCGTGGTTCGTTCGACTTAAACGCGATGGTTGTAGGATCGATTCTCGTCCGTGGAAATGATATATTTAATATTTTCATTTTCTCGTAATGGTAAGGAGGCAAAGCGCAGCGTTGAGTTCCGCCACGCGCTGTGCCTCTAGCGTCTTAATGGAATAGAGTGTCTTCCAAGGTTCTCTCTGCCTACCCTGCTATGTGCGGGATAGCGTGAAGCTATACATGTGTGTAGTTTTACTAAAAAGCATTGCACGTTGAGTGGGCGGAGGATATATTTATATTATAATACTATGGACGTTTCATGCAGATAAAACAATATGAACAGTGTTACAGCGGCTTTAACTTTTATTTTTTTTATTTTATTATTTAACTAGTGATCTGCTCACGGCTCTGCTTTATTTAAAAAGAAAATATCAAGTCTAAGTAACAAATAAAATAGATGCATTTGCGGAATTGATTTTTTTCATTCAAAACAAAAAAATGCAATTAAGTCCACTCCTATGCCTATACATAGTAGAACATATTTCAAACTTTCGTACGAATTCTATAATATATCTTCCTCTTGATACGCTACCTATTACTATTAGCGTTAACTTAGTCTTAGATCCGTTCCCCCTTCAGACACTTCCGTTCATCATGTTTCGTCGAATCCTAATCGGCATTGCGTGTTTAGTGGCGAAACTCAACGCTGAGCTTAGCCTGGTTACCAAAGTATTTCTTTAATGTTTAAATATTTGATGTTTCTTACATCAAATATTTAAACATTAAAGAAAATATGAAATATTTCATTTCTTCGAGTGGGAATCGAACCCACAACCGTCGCGTTAACAGTCATACACTTGCGCCCCCGCGTTATGACAGCCTGGGAGTAACATTTTTGAAATTATTTTGTAATGTAACGAAAAATAGATGTAACAAATGAGTAATACAAAAATTACGATACACAAAAACCATTCGAATAATTAAGAAAATTTTATTTTTAGCTAAACTTCAAAGTTATAATTAAACTGTTTGGACGAATGCCAGTACAGAGTTTGAAATCTGGAACTCCAGAACGCTGCATTAAGACAATATCGCACGATTGAATATAAGATATATGGCTATATGATAAAATTCTATAAAAAAAAAATGAGTGTTATATCTTTTTCACGCTGTTTCCTGTATATGGCAGAACAGGGTAGTAGGCTGTTTTGCTATACGCGGGAAAATGCGTAAAAAAATCTAGTGTTAAGACACTGCATTCTTATTTTGCCATCTGAATTCGAGGTTATCTAAGCTAAGATTAGAATTATATATAATAATATATTACACAATATAAGTACATTGCACGACAATGTAAGTGTAATGTAATTGCACTTTTGTATTTGAAAAGTTATATATGTCAATAAATACGGAATGACTATTTACATATTTTGTAATATTTCAAAGAAGTACAAAAACGTCATCGTTGCACCCAGTAAGTGATATGGATTATGATAAATCTCAATGTCCACATCTTTCACGCGTTTCCCAGAAAAAGTCCACTTTTTTACGCCTTTTCCTGCATATATCAGGGCCATGTGGCGTACAGCTAGAAATTATCTCACTGCTACACTATAGCCTCAATAGGACATTTTTAACTCTGACGGAAAGTAAAGGACGAAAAATAAACATTTCCTTTATTCTTTACAGTGAAACTCCCAGAAGATGAGAGCGGCACAGTCGGTGGTAGATTCACCATTGGTCCTGCACCGGAAAGAGATTGGGAGATGGTACCACCGGATGGAAAGTGGGGATGGTGTGTACTCGTAGGTAACGGATTTTTTAAAGTTATTTTTTAAGGTTTTATGAGCATAACCTTATGTGTCTATATATCTGTAAAGCTGTTTATCTATATATTCATATACGTAACTCTTCTTCTTCATGGCATTAATGCCGGCTATTGCCAGGGTCTGCCTTCAATTTACTCCACTTTGCACGGTCTTTAGCATCCTCAGTGGTTAGACCATTGGCTCTCATGTCACATCCAACCAGCGCTTCCTAGGGTGTCCGCGACTCCAGTGACTGATATGATACTAAAAGAACCGGTCAGAATGATGCTCCTGTATATCAAGCAGCCTCTTGAGTTTGGGTGGTATCCTGCGATCGCAGACCGCACCAGTGACCTCGCAATTTGTATAAGCTATATTACTGTAAAGTTTCATCTAAATCTGCTTAGTAGTTTTTGAATGAAAGAGGAACAAACATCCAAGATTTCTAGTATTGACATACAAATATGTGTGACATAAAAACATACTTTCTACGTATAAATCCCATTGCCAATTGCCGATGCTTAGGAAATTCGTTTGAAGGCGTATATTTTTACATAAGATTTTTTTGCCAAAGAAACCACCTGGGGACCTATTAAACACTTGCCTCCGAATTCTGGAGACTTTGCCTCGTTACCAGATCGAGGAAATGAAAATATTAAATATTTCTTTTCCTCTAGAGTAAATCGTACCCTGTCGCGTTTACAGTCGCGATCTTTGCGGTCTGCCTATTTTGTTAAATACAGACCCAACGACTAACTAAACGCGACATTTGTGGGTTCCATTCCTTCATACGAACTAATTATTTTCATCTCTTCGCTCTATGTTTGGGTGTTCGGTGGGAGCTTATCACTAGGTCCTCTCTGGCTACCCTGCCCTGCTACAGCGTGAAGCTAACACTTTTTTGTATAATTCCAGGTGCAATGCTAGTGAATATATTAATACCGGGAACGATAAAGTCGTTTGGTGTGTTGCTAGTTGAGTTTAATGATGTATTCGAGTGTTCGCCGTCAGCGTCGCTGGGCATTGTTGCGTTGTGTTACTTCTTGTATAGTAGTTTAGGTAAGTTTTTACATGTTTATAGTTGATATTTTGAGGCCAGTCGTAGCGCAGCGGCACGAAGTGTAACTGTAAAACCGACTGGTTGTGGGTTCGGTCCCCACTCGAGGAGATGAAATATTTACTTAAATTTATATTTCCATTTCTTCGCTGTGGTGTGTCGAGGTTAAGCGCGGCGTTGAGTCCTGCCACTCAACACGCAATGCCTCCAGAATTCGGCAGAAAGTGGGGAACGCAATTTCTTAACACTAGGTTCCCTCTGCCTACCCTGCTGTGTGCGGGATACAGCGTGAAGCTGATTTAATTTTTTTTCTATATTTGATATTGAAGCTGAAGAGTTTGTTTGGTTGTTCTCGCTGATCTCAGGAATTTACGGTTTGAATATGGAATATTTTCAGTTTGTAAAAAAAATAATTTTCTCGCTCAAGATAAAATGCGGTTTTATGTTCCGCCACTCAACGCACAATGTTTTGAAAGTTGGGCAGAAATTGGTTAATAAATACTACTGTGAGGCTAAAAAAATATGTTAGTTGATTTCCTTACTTTAAGTGCGATTGACTGTAAGCGCTACGGTTGTGGATTCGATCCCATTTCCTCGCTCTGGTAACAAAGCAAAACGCGGCGTAGAGTTTCACCACTCTGCTGTGCCATGGGAATGGAATGTATTAACCCTGGGTTCCCTCTGCCTACCCTGCTATACACGGGATACAATGTAATGCATATATATATTTTTAGGTCCAATTTCATCAATACTATCTGTGAAATGGTCGTATAGGACCGTTGTGTTGATTGGCGGTAGTTTTGCCGCTTTCGGAATGATTTTTAGCAGTTGGGCGTATTCCATCACTTATTTGTATTTTAGGTAAGTAAGTTTTTGTTATTATTATTTATCACTCTTTTCACCTTCACGCTCTATCCCGCACATAGCAGAGTAGGCAGAGAGAACTTAGCGCCTAGCGGTTATTCTCTTTGTTAGTTGAGATAGTATATATTGTGTGACTCAACGCGACGCTTTGTGTTATTAGGACTTTCTAACTTGTTTGTAAACTGTGGAAGTTTGTAAACAATACTATAGTAAGAATTTATTTATTTATGACATATTTATATTTTCAAGTAGGTCAACATTTTCCGTTTGAGTGTTTTTTATGTTTTTGTAGATTTTTTTAATGTGCCACTCAACACGCAATACCTCCAGAATTCGGCAGAAAGTGGGGAACAGAGTGTCTTAATACTAGGTTCCCTCTGCCTACGCTGCTATGTGCGGGAAACAGCGTGAAGCTGATTAATAGATATAAATAAATACACAGTAGGATGGGACACTCCATGTCTATTTTTTTTCCAATATACGAGTATATAATGAATTCTTTCTTTATTTGTAATTATTCTTAGATTGTTATTTTTTATTATTTTCGTGTAAAGTTTCGGCGCGATGGTGGGCACGGGCGCGGGGCTGGCGTTCCCGCCCACGGTGTACATCGTGTCGTCGTACTTCGTGCGCCTGCGCGGGCTCGCCAACGGCATCTGCATGTCCGGCTCCGCCTTCGGCAGCATCATCCTGCCGCCCGTGCTGCGCCTGCTGCTCGAGACTTACGGCTACAAGTGAGTATTGAGCATGTGTGTATTTGAACCGACTATGTAGAAAATTATTGATATAGATTGAAGGGTCATTATTATATAAATATAAAACGTATTAATGTTTCGTATTGTATTAAATGCTAAAATTCGAAGTCACATTTTCCCATACTGATGCGAGGAAATGAAAATATTTTTTTCTTAATCATGGGAACCCAACCCACCACCATCCCCTTTACATTCAGACGATGTCTCACAGCGACTGATGTATTTTCTTTATTGTTAATCAATACAAACACGTATTCCACACTATCTTTACATTTTTGTTTGTGGCTTCATACTGAATAATAAAATAAATAAATAAATCAGCTTCAAGGCACTCCGTTTCTTCTCTAATTTCTGCCAGATTCTGGAGGCATTGCGTGTTGAGTGGCAGAACTCAGCGCCGCGCTTTGCCAGCCACCAGGGCGAAGAAATGGAAATATACATTTTAAGTAAATATTTCATCTCTTCGAATGGGGATCGAACCCACAACCAGTCGGTTTTACAGTCATACTTTGTGCCGCTGCGCCATGACTGGCTAGCTAGCTTTATACTGTATTCATATTATTTACGCACATAGCAGATTAAGTAGACGGAACCTAGTGTTAAAAGACTGTTACGATTTTCCAAAACTCAACGCAGCGGATTACCTCGTTACCAGAGCATTTTTGTATGAAACTCGCCTCGTAATCTATAGGATATTTCCCATGGACTTACAGTTATTAAATTTGGCAAGAAGAAGAAAAATTCAAAAAGTGAACATTTTTACATATTTCATAGAAAAAAATCATTACAAACTTATAATTGCAGTTCATATGTTACCAAACAAAAGCTTACGTCCACAAACTTAAGTTAGTCAATTTTTATAATTTTGTTGACATACAATTCTGAAATTGGTACGGAACCCTCTTTTTTCCTTCTTAAATTAAGTTTATGTTGGAGTACAGCTTCAGGCTGTGTCCCGCATGTAGTAAAGGAAGCAAATGTAAACTAGTGTTAAGTCACTTCGCTCCCCTCTTTCCGCCGAATTCTGGAAACATTACGTGTTGAATGGCGGAACAAATCCACGGTTTGCCTTCGCCACCATAGCGAAGAAATGAAAATATTAAATATTTCATTGCCTCGAGTGGTAATCGACCTCACAGCCTGCCACGTTTACAGTCACACGCTTGTGCTCCTGTGCCACTACTGTTATGGTACATGTTACAGTGATTAAATGGAATATGAATCTAAATATATCTATTTTCTTTCATAACAGAGGTACAGTATTAATACTAGGCGGTATAATGCTGAACGTGTGGGCCGCGGCGTTACTGTTCCAGCCCGTGGAGGAGCACATGGTGAAGAAGTATAAGGAAGTACAGGAAGATGATGATGGGAATCAGGTAAGATGTTCCTTATTAAGTGTCAGTCACTGTTAGTTACTGTCAGTCACTTCATTACTGTCAGAATATATATTACTGTCAATGCCTAATTTACTGTCAGTACTTATATTACTGTCAGTCCTTATAGTACTATTTTAGTACTGTCATTACAGTAAGGTAGCGAAGTCGTGGCCGCCCTGAAGTTAGCTGTAGATGACTGCACAAATTGATGCTGCTAGATTGATGCTAGGAGTTTTCTTACTTTAGATTATTTTCTTCGCGCGAGTGAACGATGCCCAATAGTTCAGAAACCCTCCTTTAGAGCGGCCACGACTCGTCGACAGTACTGCACCGACAATATATGACTAGTATAGTACTGACGGAAGTCGTGTAGAACGAAATAAAGTTAAAATTATTTATTATTAGAAATTATATTTAAACATTTAAATTGTTTTTAATAAATAATGTAACGTATTAAACGATTTTATACAAATCCAAAATTTGTAAAACCAGAGTATTATAGTATACTAGCGAACGCGGCTTCGCCCGCTTACTCGTATTGTTTATATTATAGCCAAACTATACAAAGTTGATTTTTGAATTCAATATTCTCTTGGTAGTTTTTTGGTACTTGTAGCATATTTTAATTAGTATATATATACGAAGAGTAAATGTGTGGAGTGATCCAATTTTTATAAATTCAAAATTTTACTTTTTTTATATACAGGGTGGAAGTGTAAGCACCACTTTAAATGAAACCACAGTTTTAACTACTCTATAAAAGCCTAATATAGATCTAAAAAAAATAAATTTCCAAAAATAAAAAAGTTATTTTTTTCAAGCAAAATAAATAATAAAATTGTCATTTTAAAATAAAACGCCATTTGTAAGGACGACGCACGCACACATACACTTATCAAAGGAACACCACCGTACACGGCTCATTTCGAAATCGAGTCGTAGGTATTAGTGATAAAGTTCAAAGTTGTTTAACCTTTAGTAGTATTTTTATAGTAGTAACTATATGCTGTTTCCGTAAAAGGAGCGCTGCCTCTACCACCCTGTATATATTCGAATTTTTTTTTGATATATTCGATATTTTATTTTTGTATATTCCGAAATAATTATTCAAAGTTTATTTCAAAACGTGTTTTTTTGTGTGTGTGTTTTTGAAAATGAACCGAGTCTTCACGATCGATGAAACATCAAGTAAGATACATACATATGTACATGTGTTTACAATTTTTTCTTGCTTCCAAATGAAAACTATTTATTCATAATAATTATCATTTTGTATTAAGTAATGATAAAATTTTAGTTTGATCAATTAATTGAATTATTTTGGACATGGTAAATTATTTATTTATTATAACATTTATTGTAGACCTATCCTCCTAGATCCTAGTGTCAAGACATTCTGTTCTTAACTTTCCGTCCGGATTTGAGACGTTGCGTCCTGAGTGGTGAAACACAACGCCGAGCTTTGTCTTGTTAGAGTGGCGCAATGAAAATAATTTATATCTCGGATGGGGATCCCATCTATGACCATTGCGTTTAAAGGCAAAATTGAAACAAAGAGAGTTATAAATATCACAATTTATATTAACAATTTATATAATATACTTATAACTATGCCCAATTGGTTGATTGATCAATCATTTGACTGGATAATTATTGCATCAATTTATTGATTGAACGACTTATAAAATTTTATCAATAATTAAAAGTAAATTATTTTTGAATATTCAAAATAGTTTTCATTCATATTGTCACCTTCAAAATCGATATTACTTTCAGTTTACATACTATTATTTACAAACTAACTCATGATTATTTTAATTTAGTGGTAATGTTAGTTTTTTTATGGCTTATTTTTCATATTTCAAGTTTTTTTTTTCGTAAAATTAAGGATTTGGTAAATTATTAATTATTTATATTTCCTTATTTAAATGAATTAATTAATGATGAATAACAAAATAAATCTATTTATAATTATAATAAAATAAGCTTTTTTGTTTCGAAATTTCAAAATGATATTATAATCGGTACCACTAATTTAAACATATCGTCATTTTATATCATTTTTATGTATATTTATTTTCATTTATACGTATATTTTCTAACATTCATACGCTTTGCACGCTACTTTACTTCATTCCTTCATTCACGGAATAATCACTTTCTACAAAGACTTGTTTCATTATCAGAAATAATACACTCGTTATGATGTAATTAAAAGCAATGTGATTATAGTGATTATAATGAAAGTGATTATGTATGTGTTGTAGATTATACATAGGCTTCTAACATTTTTTTTAATGTAGCCATGTTGTATGATGATGGCTTGTTGTGGTATTAAAAATAGTTAGTATTTTATGGGTTTTTTTTAACAGATAATATATAATTATTTAATCTGTGGATATGAAATTATTTTTTTATAAATATTAGACATTTGACTGATTGATTGATTGACGGTCAAATATATGATGAAGGTTGATTTTTTTTGATGATACATATTTATTGATTATTTTAATGCCTTTGCTATATTATTAGATAATATTTTTTATTATAAATATTATAGTGTTTATACATATATAGTAGTGTGAAAGTAGATTTAGGTACTAATATATGGGAATATAATTTAACAGTGTTGTGGGTTTTCTTGTTTGTAGTATATGTTATGTACATATATAATGTAGATGTAGCTATAATATAGTTAGTTGGTGTTGTAGAATAATTAACACTAATATTATTTACAGGATGATATTCTATTCGAGGAAGAAGAGCCGTTAGACACCTGTGACATGACTTATGCAGTCACAGACAAACAAAACGGCGTACCGGAAGGACAAAAGGAAATAGCGCCACAATTATCACAAGCACATATACATAACAGTCAAAATTGTATGAACTCGACGTCAAATTTGAGACATAATGCGTCGAAACGTAAACTTTCTAACGCAAGACCGATAGCCAAAAGTAATTTAAGTTCGACTTCAATAGGGAAATTGGGTTCGCAAGAAACATTTGGTAGGCGGCTTAGTGTAGTCGGTCCTAAGAGAACTATGTCGACATCTAGTTTTGCTTACGTCTCTACACCTTTCCATGGCTCAACACTGTCAGCTTTTGACAAACCAAATGAATTTGCGTCCCAATTTTCACTTAAATCGGTCACAGAAAGTGTAGCTGATGTTGCGTATTGTTGTTTTTGTTGTAAACAGAAAGAAAAGAAGGAACCTAATAAGTTTTTTGACATATCTCTACTAACTGATCCTACTTATTTGGTAATTTTAATATCGAGCAGTACTGTAGCTATTTCGTGCACCAATTTTATCATTTTATTACCAGATCACGCTAAAACTATAGGTTTTGATAAAGCAAGAGGTGCTTACCTACTAAGTACAGTGTCAGCTTTGGATTTAGTAGGACGTATAGGTGGATCGGCATTATGCGATTTAAATTTCATGCCGAAATCGTTCTATTTCGTCGGTGGTCTGCTATTCTCAGGTATTTGTTTAGTAATCATACCGTTTTTAAAAACGTACGTAACGATAAGCGTTTTCTGTGCGTTTTTTGGACTTGCATCGGGCGTAAATAACAGTGTGACAACTTTAGTCATGGCTGAGATTTTGGGCGTTGATAGATTGATGTCGTCGTATGGAATAAGTTTATTTGTCAACGGTATCTTGCAATTAATTGGACCGCCACTTTGTGGAATTTGGGCTGAACACGATAAGAATTATAATCACATGTTTGTTACTTTCGGTTTTATTTTCATAGGCGGTGCGTCGCTTTGGCTGTTCATGCCGTTTATAAATAGGCGTAAAAAGAAAAAAATGAACGCGCAGACTCAAAAGGTGTGATTTTTTAATGTGCCCAATGTTTCAGTCCAATTTGAATTATGAATTACCAGGGAATTAAGACATATCTATTATGGATAGTCTATAGAAAGTCGAGGGTGTTTTAAAATAAAAAATATTATTTATTTTTTTGTCATTCCCAATTTGAAATATGATTTTAAATTAAGTTATTTTTTTTCCTGGGCGACTTTAATTGTTGCTCATTTTTATTAGAGTTTATTGTACTTTTAAAATCTTAAATGGTTATTTAGTTATGTTATTGAAATTTTAATTCTATTTAAATATTTTATTTTTAAATTCGCCTCTTGGTTACCGTCTGAGTAAGTGACTGAGTTAAGTAAACTATACGTTCAAAAGTCCGCCATATCAAAACTTATAACTTATATATATTTTATTAACTTGAAAATATTTCTATGAGTAGCTATGTATTTATATTTCTTTAATCTGTTAACGGCTATATAATGTTTTTTGTACAAATTTATATTTTTTTCCTTTATAATAAGTATAGCTTCCAGAACCATACTCTATATAAACAGCCTTAAATGACACAACAGATACATATCATATATTAAATAATAATTATTATAATAATACAAATTACAAACAATATATTGTATTCGTTATTTTATATCTGTATGGTAATTGGGCCGTAGAAAAGTACAAAATTATTTTTAAATACCTTGTTCCTATTATCATCACTTTTTTTATGTTCAATGTTACCATTATATGAATACCAAAAGATAAATCTATTTTTTATATGTCACGGATAGTTTTTACTTTTTTATTCTAATTGTAAATTTATATTGTTTTTTTATTTATGTTAAATAGTTATACAGATTAAATATAGTACAGTAAATATTAGTAAATTGTTAGAAATATCCGAATTATGTGTGTGTAACAAATTATTTGTACTTTTTAACCGACTTCTGTTATAGGAGGAGGTTATCATTCAACTATATTTTTTTATTGCTTGTTACCTCAGAACTTTGGATTGTATGAACCGATTTTGATGAATCTTTTTTTGAACGCTGGTTCCCATTTTAATTTAGTCCAGTTCTGACAATTTTATCCTTGAGAGATTTCCTCAAGGATAAAATACAAGTCTTAAAATTGCATTACGTACCTGCGCGACAAATGGACAAATAACTCAACATCATGCTAACTGATTTCAATTATTCTTTTTTTTTATTAGAAACTGCAAGGGTAGTTTGATAAGACAAAGCAACGGTAGTTTACTATTTGAAGTCGGTTTTGTTTGTTAAAAATATTTTCGTCTCGTTTGTTGCCTATTAATTTTATATACAACTTTTTAATTAACCCAATTTTATAATATACTGTTAAAATTAGAATTATTGAAAAAAAAAACCGTTCATTATTATACGTATGAGTCTATAAGACAGAAAAAATCTTCTTTTTATAGGTAGTTATTTGTTAATCTTGACATCTTATTTATAGTTTTTTTTTTCAAATCTTTTTATAAAAATTATGTTATTCCGATACGGAAATATTTTTCAACATAATTGTTAGAAATTATTATTTTAATATTAGTAATATATAGTATAATTATAACTATATTATGGATATTTCAATTCAATTTACCAAATTCAACACGATTTCTTTTGAAATTTTTAATATAAATATGGCACAAATTTATAAATTCCCTTCATTCCATTTTCATTCCTTATTCGTATTGAATGTGTGAAAAACATAATAATATTTTATATATATTATTATAGAATTTGGAAAATATTAGTCGGTAACTTTTCATCACAAAATTTTGTGATGTTTTTATATATATAAGTTTCTTTCTATGTTTTATTATTATGTTATATAAAATATATTTTTCGAGACATTGCGTGCTGAGTGGTGGAATTTAAGACCGCGCTTTATATTGTTACGTGGCATAGCAAGATAATTTTAATATTAAATATTTATAATCGAACTCAACAGACGCGTTTACTGTCACCCGCTTTTACCACTGCTCTACGACGGCCTCAAAAGTATATAATATATAATATTTTAGTTCGAAATTGATATATTTAAATCGTTTAAATATTTTGTAGACTTTCAAAATATATTGTTTTTAAATTCTCACATGCCAATTATTATATTTGATTATTTAAATGATGATGGTTATTGTGAATGTTAGTGTAAATAATAAATGTGTATTTTATTATAATATTGTTGTTTTATTTTTTAAGTGGCTACCTAATTTTGTTTTGTCTGGACATTTTTTAAATTCGAATATTTTTTTTTTTCATATTAAAAAAATAAGCCAAATGGGTTAATTTTTGAAAGATTTGTACATATTATCGACATTTGAAAATATTCTTGTATATGCACAAATTCAAAAAATCTCAAAAATAGCAATGTCTTCAAGGCATAAACTTTGTTTTAGAACCGTATGCACGAAGATAAACTGGTGTTTCCCAATAGCAGGCAAATTAATATTTCAGTTTTAACCTTTTATTTATGTATTTAAAATACGAGTTTAATTTTATATTTTAAAATATTATATTTATAAAAATATTAATATCTGTAATATATATATATGATTTGTAAATTGTTTTTGACAAAAAAAAGTAGCATTATATATAATTTGCCGTAGATAAAAATAAAAATATTTTAATGATTTTTTTTAACTATGTTTTTATAATATATCGTAATACTTCTTTCAGTTGGAACCATTTATTGAGGAAGAAGAACCGAGCGAACTAGATGATACCAACCCAAGAGTGATACTAACTCCCGAAGAAAATTCAGATAAATATCAAAATGGCTCCCCGCCGATACATAAACAAAAATCAACAGCAACATTAGATGAAAAATCACCTAATTTCGCGAGATCAGCCAGTGCAGCTTTAGTTGCACACGCAGAAACTACACGAACTCGTAAAATCTCTACACCAGTCTCCTCAAAACATGGTCTACAACACATATCGAGCAAGATTTCTAATCACTTGCCAAGTAATCCGTCGTTGTTGGAATCCGTGCCTGAAGGGAAGACGAGTCGGGTTAATTCTACTGAAGCATTCGGAAAAAAATTGGCAGTACCCAAAACTCCTAAACGAAGTCCTTCCACATCAAGTTTTCAATATATGTCCACACCGTTTCATGGATCCACTTTATCAGCGTTTGAAAAACCAAGCGAATTTGCATCACAATTTAGTCTTAAATCTGTAACTGATAGCCTCGCGCCAATCACTTATTGCTGTGGATGCAAGAAATCTAAAGAAGATGATGCTAAAAAGGAACCTAATAAATATTTTGATATACAACTCCTAAAAGATCCGATTTATTTGGTTATTTTAATTTCGAACTGCACATGTGCTATATCGTATACTAATTTTATTATGTTAGTGCCGTCGTATGCCGAAGAATGTGGTTTCGATAAAACTCTAGGTGCGTATCTGTTATCGATTATTTCGGCACTCGATTTGGTGGGGCGAATCGGTGGATCAGCACTATCAGATATAGTGTTGACCCCAAAACGGTATTTCTTTATCACTGGTTTATTACTGTCCGGTATAAGTTTATCTTTAATTCCACTAATGACATCGTATTCGGCAATTAGTGCGTTTTGTTGTATATTTGGGATTGCGTCAGGCATTAATGTGGGTGTCACAGCACTTGTGATGACAGAAATGCTCGGGACGGAGCGCTTGATGTCGTCATACGGAATTAGTTTATTTATGAACGGTATTTTACAATTGATTGGACCTCCCATATGCGGTATATGGTATGAACGTACTAAATCATATAAGTCATTGTTCGTAACACTCGGTTTTATACTCGTTTTCGGGGCAGCTTTATGGTGTTTCGTCCCTTTCATTAATAGAAGACGGAAAAAGGCACTAAAAATTAAAGAAAATGCTAGCAAGGCGTAATTTTTTTATCAAAATTTAGTTACCATTTAATTGTTTATTGTATAATCTCTTTAATCATATTATTTTTTAATTATCTGTAGCGCTTTTTATATAATCTTTTTATTCTGGGACCGAATTATAAAAGGTAAGGAAAATGTGACGTTTAATTACGTTTTAAAGTACGTAAAGTTGTAATATTATTATTTTAAGTTTTAGTACTTAAAGTATAACCCAGTGTTGTATCCAATATTTCTTTTATAATATGTATTATAAATCAATGAATCGCAAATAATGATTGTTAATTATTCTACTATCATTATAGTTATTTAGTTATTATGATAATTATTTAATATTTTATTACGTTTTCAAAGTATTACAAAAATAATTATCACAATTTAACGCTTTATTATTCCTATGAAGGTACTTATTAAATTGAAAGAAAGTTTTTGTATTTGTATTAAACAAAATAATTTCTTATCGTTTATTTTTTTGCTAATTAATGAAAGCCACATTTTCTCCATTATTAAGTGAGAGAAAAGCAAAAATGGATTTAATAAGGTTATATATCTTTACTTTATGTAATGCATAAAAATAGAAAAAAATATTAACCGAATATTAATTAATTTTATTAAGCTAACGCTCATTTCATTGTTAAACAATTTATATATTTAAAAATAATACTATAAATGATATACGCTTAAGTCAATTGTATAAAACTAAACATGCCTTAATAATTGATAAATAAATATAAATATTTAATATAAACTGTTTTATATCAGTCCATTGAATGTAGAATATAGAGTATAATTCAATAGCATATATTTTATAGTATTTTTCGTTTGGCACTACATTTAATAGGCTGCGTAAATTTCAATTAAAAGTAAACAATCTCACAGATTATCAATATTTTTTTATTTTAGTAATATCAGAAAATTATAATATAGGAATAGACTGTAGTGATTTAATTTTCTGCATTTTTATTTACATATTATATATTAATAATTTCAGTTATATAATAATTAACATTTCTTTAATATTAAAAACGTAATAGAATGTTTCATCATTAAATTCGGGGTTGCATGAAATAAAAAAAATGTTTTTAATAAAAAAAGATTATGAAATTGCCTTTATAATGTGATACATTGTTTGAATCTCAATATAATAAATCTCAACATAACAAACAGTATTAAAAAAAACTAATGCTATCTTGGTCTACACAAAAGTGTTGTCATAACTAAGTGATTTTTTTACAAATAACAATTATATTCGTATGTTTTTCCGTAAAATTAATTGTATTCTTCTTTAATATTTCAGTTTTCCCCACAAGTTTTATAAACGAACGTGAAATTATGAGGTTAAAATATTTTTTTAGTTTTAAGTTTAATAAATTATAGTATAATTTTTAATATCTTATATTTACTTATTACATGTATTGTGTAGTAAATTGTTTGGAATCTAAGAATAAAAGTGGTTTAGCTTATGTTTTATTCTTACTTCAGTTGTTTTTTTTCGCACAGGCAGTGAAATTACAGTTATTTGTTACTCTGTTTTTAGTTACCCATTTAAAGTATGAGAAGAAAATTATATTTAGCTATTCATGTTAATATTTAATTTCATTTTAAATTATGTTTTTCATACTTTAAAAAAGAATGAATTAGACCACTTTTGTACTTAGAAAGGTGTATCATGCTTTATATTGTTAGTATTGGCAAACTTACATTTTAATCTTATATTCGATTTGTTGCTTAACTAAATTTGTTTATTGATACTATATATAAAAAAAATAGTTATTTTATAATGATTGTCCAAAAAAAAATCGCTTTATGTGTGCCATATGAGCTTTAAACATAACTCGATATGTAATAACATTCTTTTTTGTACTATTTCATAAAAATAATGTTACAGATAAAAAAGGTTAATTATGTAATATGCGTAATTTTTTAAAAGTTTTTTTTTAAATGTTAGGTTTTGTTTTATTATATATTTGAAGTCTGAAAACATCTGTAGCTATGTTCCCGATAGTTATATTATATTGTTGGTGACATTGTTTATTTTGCTATTACTTATCGTTTATTTTTACTGCTTACTTACTTTTTAAAAATATCACATGGAACTATGTCTGCTTTAATAGAAAAATTGGATCCATGAAATGGAAAGAAATAACTCGACAAGCGATGTCTCGAATTTGAGTCGAAAGCGAACAGAGTGTCTGCACACTAAGTCTCCTCTAATCCTACTATAGTAGGCTATGCGGCGTGATACTAGAGAAAAGAAAGAAATAAATTAAAATTATATATAGCAAGACAACATTTTCTATAAGGCTCTAGCTGTCCCACAGTAGATTTCTTTCGCTTGAATCAATCTTAAGCCACTAAAAAAATACAATGTCAATATAGATTAATATTCTATATTGAGACCAGCGTGGCTCTGTCTTACAATTATTCGATAGAATGTATTATTTGCATTTCACCGCTCTGAGAGATTTAGGGCGGCGGTGTTTTCTGCTACAAGGCCCAATGACTCCAATTCAGTTCTCAAACCCGAACTAAAAAAGTTCAATTTAATTTACCTCACCTTTATTAGATAGTATAGATAAGTTTCGGTTAAATATTATTTTGTTATATAATATTTTTTTATTACTTGATTATTCACGCGTAATATAATATTTTTATATTTAGCAAAGAATATGTATGTATTATTCCTATAGGATGGTTTAGCGCTAATTCTCTATTATGTTATAAATGTTTATAACTATTTTGTATACTTAATTATGAAATAAATCATTTTTTTAAATTTTTGCTTTTTACATTTAATGAGGGATTTTGACTATCATTATTCTTAATTTGAAAATAATTTTACGTTTATCTAACAACTTCTAAGATGATACTGATGTACCAATTTGTTTTAAAAATAAAATTTACATGAATAAACTATTTAAAAATTTAATAATAAAAATATGATAATTTGTTTGTTTTCTTTTATAAAAACGTTGAGCGTTGGGAAATACAGTAATAAATACAATCCTGTCTGATTCAATGAGAAACAGTGCATCTTAATTTTTTTTCAATTTAGTGATATGTATATATATAAAGTAACTCACATAATGATTGTAAGTTCAATATCTGCTTAAATACATTTTAATATTTTAAACATTTTCGTTAAAGCAAATAAGCTATATTTATAATGTGTAGAAAAGAGAGTAATGTTTTATTACTATTTTTTGTTGCCTGCCCAGTTACAGCTCAGATATGTGAAAAGAAAAGCAGCAGCTGTGAAACTTTCAACACTACAAATAAATTAAATAATATATTTCATAAACTTTAGAAGTTTAGACTCTCTAGTCAAGAATCTCTAGTCTAGAAAAATGAAATAAAAAAATACATTAAACTTTAATGTAAACATTGTATATGCTATGGCAACAATTTCACCAAACGTCATAAACAAATATGGCGTTTACGCTTTGCTTTGTGTCTGTAGCCTGTACATATACGATGTACAATACGACCTAATAATTTATTTAAAAAGGCTTCCTTATTAACGACAGATGCCAAACATAGTGAATTATGTATTACAATTATGATGAAAAAATAAGATTTAAAACGATGCCATTTAATATATAAATGAAATAGGTAAGTTAAAAACTTTTATTTATTAAAAGAAATATTCGTTTTTATACTAGGAAATGTTAAATAATTAGCTAAAATGGTTGCGTGTTAATGTATTGTATTAACTAACTAGTTGTTTGGTTAATTGTATTGGTAATTTCTTTTTCTTTTACTTTCACTTTTGTTTGGACACAACTTGAACATTCTTTTAATATGACTCACAAAGTTTATTGCCATTGCCCTTTTAATTGTTGGATACAATTGATAAATTTACGCCAATTATTTGCTTAGTTTTAATTATTATTAGTGTGGTGAAAAAGTTTCGCGCGATTCTGCTTTAGAAGTCAAATATCTCCCTAATGATTGATTTGAATTTAGTTTTAGGATACCTTTTTAATAGTGCTTATTTAATTTAAAGTTTAAAATTTAGTTTATAAATTTAATATCAACAAAAAGATACTAAAATTATACTGTGAGTTTTACTTTGAAATTGACTATGTTATTGTTTTAGAAATGATTTGTATATCACATAAATAAACCATTACTAAGAAAAATAAAATAAGTCATATAGAATCATTTGTTGTAATGATGTCATTTAATTCTTAATAAAAACCAGTTAAGTGCGAGTTGATTACAACTTAATATAAAAATTGTAAAAATATTTGGTAATTTTATCATAAATTAATTGACTTGTAAGCCAAAATGAAATTATATTGTTTTAGTAATTAATAGTTGACAGATAAGACAGTGATTGTGGTTGCAATTTATGTTGAAATTTTTAAGTTATGTATTTTTATTATTTTTCACATGTAGCAGAGTAAGTATGGGGATCCTAGTGCTAAGATGCCATTTTCATGCCATGAACTTGGGACATTGTATGTTGAGTGATGGGTCTCTACATCTGCTTAGTCTACCAGTACAGGGATAGGAAAATAATTAATTTTCATGGATATTATGAGGATTGAATTCTGAACCATCACATAGTCAGTGTATTCATTAACTCCTCAGATTTATAGTATGAATAAATATTTTATTATAATTTAAAAAAAGTGTATTTTTTAGGTCGCCATCTTACACAATGTCTTCTAGTTATGACGAAGGACCAGTTTATTACAGGGAAATTCAGAAAAATGCATATCTTAAAAGGATACCTAATGATGTTAATACAAGCAAATTGAGGCCTTTGGGTCATAAGGTATTTTTTTTTCTTATTTTTATAAAAATAATTTCAAACGCTATGTTGAGGCCGGTCGTGGCGCAGCGACACAAAGTGTGACTGTAAAACTGACTGGTTGTAGGTTCGATCCCCACTAGAGGAAATGAAATATTTACTTAAATTTATATTTCCATTTCTTCGCTCTGGTGTCGAGGCAAAGCGCGGCGTTGAGTTCTGCCACTCAACTCACAATGCCTCCAGAACTCGGCAGAAAGTGGGGAACAGAGTGTCTTAACACAAGGTTCCCTCTGCCTACCTTGTTGTGTGCAGAATACAGCGCAAAGATGATTTATTTTTATTTTTTCACTTTTGAGTTAAAACAGCAACATCTTCCAGGTAACCTTAAAGTATAGAAAGTACAAAAACACATGCGGCTTCACCCATTGTAGCCTATGTGTTATTTAATGTATAAACAATATTACTCTAAAGATTTTTCTAAATCTGTTTAGTATATTTAGTGTGAAAGTTGAACAACCATCCACCCTGACAAACTTTTACATTTGCAACATTAGCAAGATGATACAAAAAAACAGCAAGTAATGATAATGTAGTGTTAAGTCACAATTTTTTACTTTGTTGGTATTTTAGATACATTTGACACTTGATTTGAGGACTAAACACAACAATTGTAGGTTCAATGACCACTCGGGGAAATTAAATTTTAATATTTTTTATTTCCTTGAGGCCGGTCGTGGCGCAGCGGCACGAGGTGTGACTGCAAAGCCGACTGGTTCTGGGTTCGATTCCCACTCGAGGAGATGAAATATTTACTTAAATTTATATTTCCATTTCTTCGCTCTGGTGTCGAGGTTAAGCGCGGCGTTGAGTTCTGCCACTCAACACGCAATGCCTCCAGAATTCGGCAGAAAGTGGGGAACGGAGTTTCTTAACACTAGGTTCCCTCTGCCTACCCTGCTGTGTGCGGGATACAGCGTGAAGCTAATTTAATTTAATTTTTTTTTTATTTCCTTGCTCTGATAACTAGGCAAAGCGCGACGCTGAGTTCCAACACTAAACATGCAAAGCCTCCTTTAGCAAATAGTGCAGAGAGTAGTATAGAGAGTCTTAAAACATTTGTAAGTTCTTAAAACTAATGTTAAGACACTCTGTTTTCCACATTCCAACAACATTTGAGACATTGTAGGTCATTACAACCTTTGAATGCAGTCAGACCAAAGGCAAGGGAAGTGAAAATAATCAATTCAACCAAATGAAGGTTGTACTAACGTCCCAATAAGTTCTCAATTTCTCCAGAAATCTTTAAAGCAAACATTTACACTATTCTGCATACACAGCTGTTGTACTCCGTTACTAGTAATAGTATCCTGAACATGGTTGTCCTAACAGTCAACCACATAAGCCGACATGGTGGGCATCTTTGACTATCGTTTCAAGCAGAGCAAGGAAAATGAAAATATTCCTTTCATCGTCTTGGGAATGGAACCCACAATCGTCGACCCAGTTTTAAAGCTGAGAAAGAGAAATATAACAATTCTCCCTCTATGGGAATCAAACCCACAACAACGAATTTGATGGTCTGAATTTCTGACAGAAATTTAGAGCATAATTTTCCACTTTTCGCCTCTATTCGATACATTACGCATGAGTGGTATTATACTCACTTTATATCTATGTGGGGATAGCAGGGAAATAAAGATATTCCATATAAAAATATTTCATCCTTATAGTGATCGCACCTTCAAACATAGCATTTGATAGCCTGATTTTTTATTTATGTATGTCTTCTTTTCACTGTCTCCAGAAAACATCACTAAAACCGATGTGGACGCTCTTCTGTATACACAACGGAAGAACACCGTTCCTAGAACAGTATCCAGAACAGGATTCTCCTAACGCGCAAGCACATAAGCCGACATGGAGGGCGTGTCTAAAAACAGCGAGACATGTCACGGCAAGTGTTAAACCTCATCCCGGAGAGGAATATGACTTCCTGGTTGATACTGATCATGGACCTGTTAGGATGCTTGCGCCTGATTGGTGAGCATTTTTGAACTTTTTTTTGGATTTTTAAGGAGCTAATAAACATTATTCACTTTTGTTTGTTTGGCAGAGTGAACTTAATGTTAAGAAATTCCTTAAGCACTGAACAATTTTGAGATATTTGCGTGTTGAGTGTCGGAATTCAACGCCGCGCTTTGCACTCTGGACAATGAATTATTTAATATGTTCATTTCCACGTTTTGAATTCCGCTACTCAACACGCAATGCCTCAAGAATTCGCTGAGAAGTGGGGAAAGAAGTATCACAATGGGAACGGAGTTTAATACTCGGTTCCCAGGTTCGCTATCTTGCTATATTCGAGAAACAGCGTGAAACTAAAAAAATAAACACTACAATTTATTTTTGCCGAGAGACGGTTGTATCATAGTGGGACAGCGTTTGACTTAATTATATATTGAAACGGCATTATCAAGACCGTTAGTATGAATTTGTTCAGTAGTTTCTGTATTTATTAAAGAAAGACAACGTGAGTTAATAAAAAATATATGATTTCCAGGGATTCAATGCAAGACTGGGTAACAGTTCTCCGTTCTAAACTCCATGAACTGAGAATTCTTTCTCGGGGGGAGAATTTGTACGGGGCTCCGCCGGTGGCCCCTGTACCCAGGGCCGCGGCAAGGGACCCTACTTCACCTTTACCCCCGACCCCGCCTGTACCACCTGATAGGTAAGTTGAATATTAACACACACACATACACAAAAAAAATCTCCGATGTTCCCTACGTACGTACTGTGTGCTTATTATGAACTCCCTAATTTCACCACTCTTCTAATTGTTGCCCAATCTTACGTCTCATAGAAGATGCTAGGTAATAAAGTCTTGCCGCGAAAAACTAAAAAGCAACCAGGAATAATACAATTCATAGCTAAACGTAATTAAATATGATCATTTCCCTGAACTATGATCAAACCAATGTAAGAATTAGAAAATAACCAAAAAAATATATCATTATTGGATGACTCTTATATTAGATTAATTACCAATAATTTTATCAAAATCCTTTTTAAGAAACTAGTTTTAGATGTTTTATGAGAACGAATGAAAGATTCTTCTAGAAGTAATGTCTATTTTTTGTCATTACAGAGTTCCAGGAATAGATCTTACTCCAATTAATCGTGCTTTAGAAACAGTTGATCTTCCTACTACTTCTAATACTTCCACAACATCATATACTACTACAACAACTATTACTTCCATGACTTCTGTAATTTCTACAACTTCTATGACTTCAGTAACTTCAACTATTAATCAACCAATTTCAACTTCACTTGCAACTACTAGCAATAGTACAAATCAAACTTCATCAACTTCAATTCTACCAAAATCAAATCTAACTTTCTCCAATGTAAGTTCATTAGCAAATTCATTGGCTTCTACTGAAGTTGATATATCTAATTGGGAACCCTATACCTTGCCAAGCACGAGTCGTGAAGTTGAACCCAAAAGTATAAAAGTTTGTGGACAAAATATTTGTTTGGATAATTCGATTTTTAAACGAGAAGTTACGGACAGTGATGAAGAGTTCTTCAATGAAGTCGATCAACTTCACGATGAAGTTGAACAGCTTCAGAATGAAGTTGAATATAAACAGCGGGTGCTTGTTAATAATGATGAGAATACAGGAAGAGATGGAGAGTAAGTTTTTTTTTTTGAAAATTTAATATTTAAATAGGAAGAACCCAAAACCAAAACGCGCGCGCCATGCGCCACGACTGGACCCGTAAAATTGTAGCAAATATAGCAAATCTGACGTATTAGCTATACTACTGTAAATTTTCATTTAAATCCCTTCAGAAAGTGGAGCCAACATCCATCCATAAATTGTCACATTTATAATATTAGTATAATTTGAATGATTATTGACATAATTTTTTGTCGTTTTCCAGTGTTCCCCTAAGATCTAACATAACTGTTATTCAAGTCTCCAACAAGGAACCTCCACACACGGCCATACCAGTTCTAGGACCGGAAACGAACGTATTCGACTTTGAATTCAAACAAAAATTAACCATCCAAGATAGTAATAACCAAAATTCAAATTTTATAAACATTGTCAATACTGAAACTAATACAGTCACAGACAAACCCGATTACGAACATATCAGCTTGACCACAACTGTTAGTTTGACACCTGACAACACGGCGGTCAATCTGTCAGGTGACACGTCAACTGTCAGTTTGACAGATGTCAATAACGAAGCACAATACGAAAGGTTGTGCATGGCGTCCACGTCTAACGCAAATGCTTCGCCATTGCCCATAAGAAGAATAAAGAAGTTAGATAAAATAAGAAAATCATCTTTACCAAATTTAGAAGTTGAATCGAATTACGAATGTTTATTTCCATCTGGCAACACTGTTACTAATATATCAAATGGCAATTTAAATCGTGTGTCAGAAACACAAAATGGCCGATCGAATTCTAGTCAAGCTGGCAGCACTGGGCATAGTGTTTTGAGTAATGGTAACACTGTCAATGGAATGGAAATTGAAATTTCTAGAATAGAAAATAGTAGACTAAGAACGAACGTGGAAAGATCTAGAAGTCAAAATGCATATGATGTTACTCCCAGACGGAGGGAAAATAGGATACAGAATAATAGTCCGAAGAGAGAAGTTAGAAATGGTAATTACATTAATATTATATTGCGTTGATTGTAGGTTCGAATTCCAATTTTATACACAGTGGCACAGGTTTTGACCATGAAAGCGACGTTGTGGCTTTGATTCTTGCTGGGGGGGAAACATATAAATCAATACAATATCTGGCTGTAAACCAGCTATGGATTTGAATCTTATATAAAAAAAAAAAAATTCTATTTCCCCCTACTTTTAAGACAAAGAGTGGTAAGGAATTTCATTATTGTCAAAACATACAATGTCTCAGAAACAAGATGGATTACATACAGCTTCACGCTGTTTCCACAATCCACAAGTAACACGGTAGGCAGAGGAAGAATAGATTTAAGACATTTCGCTTCGCATTTTCATCAAAAGATATAGAAAAAAAATTGTTCGTATAAAAAAATAATTTTAACCTACAGTCCTATTGTACTATTCAAGTATATTACACAATTAAGCTGTGTGTTATTATCAATTGTGTGTGACTTCAAATTTTAGTTCTCTATTATTATATATTATTGTTTCCATATACCATATTTCCGTATGTAATGTAACCTACTGGCACACATCGTAGCTTACAGGTGAATTTATTTTAATTTAGTTTCTTTGTTTGAAAAGTGAAAATATTTTAAGCCATTTGAACATTATCACTTAATTATTAGGTTTTAGTTTACTGTTCAGGGCTTTTTGTGTTTGGGGTTTTAATGCTACTCCACACTAAGGTGAAAAAAAATATTTCTAAAAGTTTATCTTGGAAAGTTATCGTCCTAAGTCGTTGGTTCATATCCCGTTGTGTTCTAACTCTATGTGTAATACGTTATGTGAACAAATATTTTGGAACCTTTCAGAGAAACCTGAAGGCCAACAGAAACCAATATGGCGGCGCGGTTTGACAGAACTGTCACTACTGAGCCGTCTCCGTGGAATAGCTCAGAATAAAAGACAAGAGAGCCCTAATAGAAATGAACAGGAGGATAGGTAATAATTTTTTTGTTTTCTATTAAATTATATAATCGTATCGTATGAATATATGTATGATTTTTTTACATACAAAAAAAAACTAGATCAAAATCAGTTTATTCGTTTAAGAGGAAAGACGGGATAGACATATATTTAACATTTTTTTATTTAGCTTCACTGTTTCCCGCACATACGTATATTCTGTAGGCAGAGGAAAAATGTCTTGTAGCTATGTTCCTCACACACCAAATTTTTGAGATGTTTTGTGTAGGGTGGAGCTGAACGCCGCGCTCTGCTTACCAGTGTGAAAAAATAAAATAATTAATTCACCCGATTGGGAAGAGAACCTATTTTTGAAATAACTTTGTCAAACAACACAATGCCATAAACAAAAACAACCTTTATTCACATTTGTCTTTTTATTATTAGAATATATACTTTAATAACCTTTATCATATTATGCATGGCAATATTAGGCCGAATGATATGAATTGTACCCTTATTTTTTTTAATAGTCCTTTTATTAAATATTTTTTAATAATTTAATTTCAGAGGCGTGACGTCACCGGCCAAAGTAATACACAGATCTCGTCCGGCGGCTAGAGTGGACAGTTCTAGAAGGCGAAGCAATTCATTGACTAATAGTAGGTATTTTTTTGCTTCACGCTGTATTTCACACATAGCAAAGTAGACTGAGGGAACCTGGGAACCTAGTGTTAAGACACCATCTATCTTCCAATTAAGATTCCTTCCGAATTTTCGAGGCATTGCGAGTTGAGCCGTGATTTGTCTAGTTACTAGAGCAAAGTAAAAATATTTAATATTTTACTGTATCGAGTGTGAATTAAACCCACAAATGTAGCTTAATTACTTAAATCTATTTATATGTATATATAATTTCTTGTAAACATATTCATAATGAATATTTAAGGTCAATCGCCCCCAATCCCATACAACCCGGCGCTACAGCCGCTGCGCACGCGCCAGGTGGCGGCGCTGAGGGAGGAACAGCGCAGAGGCGCGTGTATAGCCACTTCGATTCCCGGCGGGGACGCGCCGGTGTTGTGCGAGTGTGACAATAGAGTTTGGTGAGTGTCTGTCATATAAGTGTTGATGTCAGATGATTGTCATATAGGTAAATGTCATCTACGAGCAATACGCTATTATTATATAGAGAAGTGATTCTCAACCATTGTGCCGCGGCACTTTTGTGTGTCGCCAAATTTCAAAAGTGTGCCGCAAAATTTTGCAAATATATAATAATGTTAATATAATTAAATTATATCATTTAAAAAGAAAAATATTTTTAACATGAATATATGTTTAAATCCACAAAAAAAAAAATTTCGTATATTTAAAATTTTTGTCATAAACTATTTATGCAGTGTGTTGTAGTAAATAATTTATTTTTGTGTGCCGCCAAATTTTCTTTGTGTGCCGCCAAATTTGAAATCGTTAAATATGTACCGCAACAAAGAAAAGGTTGAGAATCACTGATATAGAGCATTACGATTTTATTATAAGTATGGACATGCCATACTTATAATAAAATCGTAATGGATCAATGTCTATATATGGAAGACATGTATAATATAGTGTGGAGGTGTAATTAATGTAATGGAACCCAAAACAAAGATTTCGAAATTGTTAGTCTGTTTGTCTGTGCGTTTGTTCACGCTAATCTCAAAAACGGCTTAACTGATTTAAATGCAGTTTTCACTATTGTATTTTGGCAAACTTTCATTAACATTTAGTGTTTATTTTATTTATAGTCACAGTTTGTACCCCTGCGCCACGACTAGCCTCTACTGTACTTAATATTTATTCTAAAATGATGTTCTACCCTCAGGATAGCAAAATGGGGTACAAGCGGGTACAGGTGTGGGGGTCGCATGGGGGACCGCCTCGCCGGGGTCGCGGGCTCGCAAGTGACTAGTTTGGCTCAAGCGAAACATTTAATGAAGAACGCTAATACGCCTTTTGTGAGTATTTATTCGTTTATTTATATTTTTTGTGTATCAGATTTTAAGCTTTGGTTTATGTCTCAAATCATTGCGTGTTGAGTAGCGGAACTCAACGCCGCACTTTGCTCGTTACCAGAGCAGGGAAAAGAAAATTTTAAATTTTTGATTTCCTCGTTTGGGAATCGATCTGTCGCATTTACAATCGCACGCTGTGTTGATACTGCGATACGATGTCATTTTTTATTTTCTCTAACTAATATTTTTTATTTTCAGATCGACATACTGTTTCACAGAGTGCCTCTTGGAAAAATATATGTAGTGTACAAGAAGGATCGTGAAAACTTAGGTAAGTGGATTGTGTTCCCTGTTTTAGATATGTGTTTAACGGCGTAACTCAACGCCACCAATTGTCTCAAAGGAGCGAGGACTATATATAATCATCGTCCATTATGGGAATTGAATCTACGACCATCACGTATACAGATAGATCAAGTGATTTTACAATTTTGCGTTATGTTATGTCTCCTAGAGCTAGTATAGAAAAATATTTTTATAAATCTATCTGGTAGTTCCAGAGATTACCTCGTCCAAACAAACTTTAAATTTGATATATTAGTTATAAATTCGATTTTTCCAGCGTTTTAACATTATATTAGATAATTAAAAAATCGAAACGGCAAAATTTGGTCATAATATTTGCACCCGTGACTCTTGTGTATGTCTGAGCACTTTAAACAACTGAGGTACACGTTCTTATCGAGATACGTAGAAGTTATTTCTTAATTTGAGACCCGTTTTGATTTGAGGCGCTGGGGCACAGGCATGTGCCTGTAAACGCGACAGGTCGTGAGTTTCCATTCAACGAGATAAAATATTTAACATCTACATTTCCTATTACTGATAAAGAGACAAAGCATACCCTTATTTAACACGCAATGACTTCGACGGAAAGTGGGGAATGGAAGTTTCTTACTGGAGAACGGAGTGTCTTAACATTAGGTTCCCAGGTTCCTTCTACGTACCCTACTATGTGCGGGATACAGCGTGAAGTGATAAAAAATTACCTATTAATTCCACTCTTGGTGATTCACTACAAACAAAACGCAAGTCTATATTTAGCGTTTATTTAGTCGTTGTAATGTCGTGATATAATATATATTTAAAGAGAGGTACGTATATTTGCTTATTGCGTCTTAAATGTGACTGACTGCGTGCGTATTCCCGCGCCGCTACTTATATATTTACTCACACTACAACATATTTATTACAATACTTACAGTGGCCCTACACACGGAGTTGTTTTGATATCGTTGTTTTAAGGGCAAATGGTCTCATTTTAACACAGATTACCTCTAATAAATGTAACGTATCAAACTATTTGAGTATACAGAGTGTCTTTGTCAGCACCGCTTTAAATGAAACCACAGTTTTAACTACTCTGTAAAAATCTAATACAATTTGTTTATTTTTTTCACAAAAATGAAAAAGTGATTTTTCAAACAAAATCATTAATTTTTTTTTTACATATTTTTTATTACGTTTGCATTGTATTTAGCATTTCTCAAACATCCTCTAGTTACGAGGGCTGCACTTGGAGGGTTAAGAAAATACGATTTTTATATAAAAACTTATATTAATAAAAATTTAAATGAAAATACAAATTAAATCTTAAACTAAACTATATCTAAGACTACTGCTTTCAAAAACAGTAATCTGTTTAAACCTTAATTAATCTAACTTAACCTATGATTTAACTATTCCACAAAGGAATAATAAGTGTGGGAAAAGAAGAAATTCCTTTCCAACCACCGCTGTTCACCCGATCTCTCCTTTGTCAGCATGTTTTGGCGCTCGGCCGCCTACCAGATGGACATATTATAATATTAAATAAGTTTTCCGCCCATGACACCGAGCGCTATATAACACTCCCATAACACAATCGCCCTGGCCTGATTTTTTCGGTGTCTCCTAACTGCAATTCAATTACTTGCAAAAAGATGGAATGGGTACAATGAAATCCAAACATCTGTTTAAATTAAAAAAAAAAAAACTAATAACCTTTCTATCGACCAACTCTTTTTAGGCAATCAAAATCTATGTTTTCTGGAATTTCATTTTTGATTGATAAAGTTGCCAAGTTTCTTAATTTAGATTGAGAAATTGTCGATCACAGCTATGTTTTTATCAGCATCAGCTTCGAAAACTCCTTTCATCACTAACAACCGTTACAGGCATAGTCAATAATACTTGCATGCTATCCATACATTGCAAGTTTGCAATATTATTATAAGTTGCGATCTTTTATTAAATTCAAAACATAAGAAGGGGTTCCACACAGGGCAACCACATTCTGATCAGGCAAAAAAAAAATCAGTTTTACGAGTTCATCACACAACATACAACCACCTATATCTGATTTAGAATCCACAGTTAATTTCGGTTGGCAATCACCACAGTTTGACAAGGCCTGGTTGTTCAAGAATTTGTTGTATATTGTACAAAAAAGGCCAAAAATCCGAGTATTGTTCAAGTCATTGATTAACTGAAATTAATGTAGCGTTCAAGAGCGAGTTGAAAAATTCTACCAGTTTCATCAGCTTCACGCTTAACAATTTGAATTATTTTTATGGTTCTAAACATAGGTTCAACTTCTAGTTCTTCAGCCAATTCTCTTGCAGTTAAATTGGCGGTTTTAAAGCCTGTATTTCTATATTCTTCCAAGAAAGTACAGTATTTTTTTCAACATTTCTGTGCATTTACTGAGATCTATATCTGTTGATTGTAGAGATTTACTAGCGACGTTAATTTGAAAAAGTATGTCTTACCAAACAATCAAACTATGAAACTGAAATCTTTTGAACTGTTCCGCTAGAGTAGTCATGAGAGATCACCGGTTTTCTGAGTTTCAATTGCCAAAGTAATTAAAGCGTCATGGATGGCACTTATTTGATAACGGACTGCTTTGACACTGAAAGTTGTTCTACGTGACTAATGTCCGGTGTGGGTGTCAAAAATTGGCTCACTTTCTTGTTATGCTTGAATATAGTTTTTATGGAAGCTCTTTATAAGATGTTGCCAATCCTATCTGTAACCCCCTTCACATATGGTAGAAGTGCCGGCTTTCTCTCTACTGTGGGTGGCTTGTTGATCTTATGACAACGCTGGCGGAGAACTGGTATCTTGTTCTGATAAAGGGAATTCTTCACCTGGATTTCTTATGCATCGAGGAAAGCTTAGAGAATTATTTGTCTGTAATTCTATTGTGAATTTAATATTGTTATTTATAGAATTGGGACGGTTCAGGAATATATAAATATTATCCGTAGGTAAAATTGTAAAAGTGTCATCTACTTACTGCTTATATATCCTAGATAGATAAGGCGCAGAGCTAAGAGCCATCTCCTCAAAGTTCTCCATGTATATATCTGCTATTATCGGGGACACAGGCGAACCCATAGCATTGCCATCTATTCGTAAATAGAATTTTTGATTGAACATTAGATATCCAGATGTGAGGCAATGTTCTAAAAGTTCAAGATATTCCATAAGAATATTGTTTTCCTGTAGCTTCCGCTTGATAATTCTGATGAAGTCCTTGATGGGAATACTGGTGAACAGCGACTGGATATCAACACTGACCATGGTTTCATTGTTAGCTAGGTTAAGGTCTTTCAGCCCGCTAACAAAATGGTAAGAATCCCTAACATAACATATTATGTGGCCATGTAGTGGAGAAAGTACTTTAGCGATATGTTGAGCCAGCTTCTACATCGGTGTATCGATTTGGCTGACTATTGGTCGAAGAGATACCTCTTTTTGTGCACTTTTTGATAACCCATACAAGTTTGGTATGATTAAATCGGATATCTTTTTAATTTTTTTTGTTGTAAGGTCTTTTTCAACAATTTTATAAGTTTTTTGATCCGATAGCAATAATGACATTTTTTAAATATACTTATCGGTGTCTAGTATGACCACCGCGTAAACTTTATCGGCTTTGAGAATTGTTATATCCTTGTTTTTCCGTAATTTACTAAGAGCCCAAGATTCGTCACCAGAAAGATTTCATTTAGGTGGTTCAATACGGTGCAATAAAGCTGATATATCTTGGCGAATAGTTTCAGATTCAGAATCTTCCTTCAAAATTATACTTCCTTTTTTATATAGACAGTCCTCCATGTTTGTTATTATTTCCTCGAAAGGTATTTTTCTAGGCGCCGGCGAAAAGTTAAAACCTTTACTTAATATCTCAATAGTTGTATTATCGAAAGTTTGCTTGAACAGATTGACAACTGACGTGTGTATCTATTGTCTGTGCAGAACTTACGATGTTACCATAGACATTTTCCGTGCGGATTTTAATTCGAGATTTTGATACGTACGAATTTGTCTAATTTTGTATTGATTATATTTATTTTGCGCGCGTTTATTAGTACATTCTACATATTGGAAATCTGTATTTGAAAAACTCGTCTCAATATCATTGCTTAAGGCTTTTATTTGTTCATCGAATCGATTTAAAGCATAACGGTGTTTTTTAATGAGTTGACATATTAATTTTTTACTTGCCTGATTGAGTATCTTTTTTCGGCGCGAGTTGTACACAAACTGGTATGAGATTATTATCGCGGCACCTTTTTAAGAAATTGATCGATGTTAAATATCTTGCACTTTTTGTTTTTAGATGTCAAGTCGACGTATTTTATTCGCGTGTTCTACTTCGTACTAGTTCACATAATGAATTCTACAATTTTCACGATTATTACACATTTTAAATGGAATGGGTTTCTAAAAATGTGTAATAGTTGCGGGGGCTGAAGTTGGAGGTTTAACAAAATACGATTTTTATATACATATCGCATGCTTATTGGAATACTGACATAACTCAAAAAATACGATTTTTGGGAAATAGCAAAAGAAGATCGTGCTATGAGGTCTTATCCTCGTTGTTGATGATTTTTATGCAAACTGATTATTAATTGATTATGAGTGCTTGTTTTTTTTTATAGAATGGTAAGCTATTAATGAGATTTCAATAAAAAAAATAACAGAAACAAATTCTATCTCCTTTAAAAACATGTTATAAAAAGTATGTTTCAAGTTAGGTCATTGTTTTATAAATGTGAAGAAAATATTTTATAATACAAATGTGCCATTACTTTTTAAGCCTGTTTCAGTTTAAATAATTCATTAATTATATTAACAAATTAAGTATTTAGTCTGTACATGATTACAT